>PVKC010011847.1:0-20000 GCA_004027635.1 Crocidura indochinensis | reverse complement strand
AGCCAGGAGCAACTTCTGAGCGCATAGTCAGGAGTAACCCCTGAGTGTCACCGGGTGTGGCCCAAAAACCAAAAAAAAAAAATAATAACTATGCCAAAGAAGTTGGGTATAAATAATGAACATTTTAGGTGGCTATATAAAGATTATTAACCTGGTAGCCACATTTCTTTAGAAAGTTGTACTACAAAAATATCGAAACACATGAGAAGGAAACAAGGGAAAGAGAAAAGTATTCCATGAGAGAATATCAATAATGTTTAGTGTCTTGATTTAACCTCTCAATTTAGTTTATATGCCTTGTTTTCATTTACATAGATCTTTTAAATTTATTTTTGTTTAGTTTAAATATCAGTAGGAGATCAGTTGGTGATAAATAAATTTTTATGCCTTTAAGAAAAAGCATCAAAATTATGATTAAGAGAGCATAATATATACTTATAATGATATCTTATTGGTATCTTTTGAGAACATCTCAGAACCATCAATCAAGTCTCTGTATTTATGATCTTAAATAGCAAGTTCTGTCTGCCATTTTTTGAAGATGGTTTTAATGGAATTTTATATACAAGGCACTAGGCTAAAGAACAGGCATTGCAGGTATACTAATTAAATAATAGTAATAGTATGGAAATAATACTCTAAGCCAATAAGTCAGTGAAGAGAATTGAAGAAACTGTTCAGTCATCATAGACATGTTATATTTGTAGAGATAGGGAATGGAAGAAAGTTATAGACAGGAAATGTATCAGAAGAGTGGCTCAATGATCTGCAATGTCATTAAAATTAATGTATCACAAATTAACATTATGGCACTTTTATCTTTAAAACAAAAAGTTCTGTTAGTATCCCCATGAGTTGAGATAAATATTTTTTATAAAAGGAAAATATAAAGCTCATTTATATGAGAGATTTTTATCAAAATATAGATAGAATATCTGTCCAATAATATTCTATCAAATATTCTTCCATCTCAGTCATTCTTCACATGTTGCGTTCTAGCCGTGACAAATTCATACTCATTCAATACCATGAAATCTCTGAATTTTAATAACTTTTAATAAGTTACTATGATTATTCTAATGATTTACACAAACTCATTTTAATTGAATTAAATGTTTTTTATTTAGCCTCTTTCAGTTTTTTATAAGACTCTAGATATGTTTCTCTGCAGAATGTCTCAAATTTGAACATAGATCTAGAATCAACTGGAAAAGATGAAAATTTTAGTGAACACATATTTGGTCTCTTTCCATAAAGGGGCCATAATTGGTCACTGCAAACATGTTTCACAATTTGCACTTTTGATTTTATGTTAAGCTATCTTGATACAGCTAATTTGGAAATATAAATTATAAAACAATGATACAATAGGTATGTCTTTAAGTTTTTAGCCTGCTCAGTTAGATTAATAGTATTGCTATTAACTTCAATGGAAAAGAAACACATTGAAAACTGTATTTAGTCAGAAATTATAAATCAATTTTATAGCCTCATTATGAGGACCCTGCAAGAAGATATACATAGCCAAACTAAATATATAAACTATTGACTTGTTGGAAAATGCATGATACTCATAGCATCAATGCTGGACAATGAAAAAAAAAATCAATGGAATATGGAACAGAAATAGACCAACTGTTTTCCCTGGAACTCTCCAGTGTTTGGAATAATGACCTGAAATAGAAGTATATTGAAAGAAAGAGTTACTGAAATTGATGAAAACTTCTAAAGGTCAGTGTCTCAAAAGTCACATAATCTGGTTTTATTTTAGAAAGATAACTCTTGTTCCTCTTTGAGAAATAACTTTTATTATGGTCATAGTGATACCATGAAGATTAGTGAAGTGAATATTTTGGTTTAGTTCAGAATGATATGGCAGAAATAGTGATAATGTTTAGGTGTAACATATATTTTGATATAGAACTGACAAGGTTTGCAGAAGAATTCGATATGATATGTGGAAAATGGAAGCGACAAGGTTTTTGGTCTATTATATTTATCATTTGTGGAGATGAGGCAAGTAGGAGCAAATTTCGTTGAAAAGATGATGGTTTAGGTGTACTGTAGTCATATTTGATTTATATTAGACATTCAGGTAAATAGATACATTTTATAAATTGGATATGAAATGTGAATTTAAGAATTGGACTGAAGAGATACAAGAGTAAAAACCATCAGCATAGATTAAAAGGTCAAAGATATATGAGAATACAAAAGAAGACTAAAATAAATGGATAAAAGAAAGTAGACATGGGGTCCGGGAGATAGCATGGAGCTAATGTGTTTTCCCTTGATGCAGAAGGATGATGGTTCGAATCCTGGCATCCCACATGATCCACTGTGCCTGCCAGGGACGACTTCTGAGCATAGAGCCAGGAGTAACCCCTGAGTGCTGCGGGGTGTGACAGTGACAAAAAAAAAAAAAAAAGAAAAGAAAGTAGACATGGTTTGATAACTGGGAAATTTTTCTTTTTAGGCCAGACCCAGAACACTCAGGGGGTTACTCCTGGCTACGTGCTCAGAAATTGCTTTTGGTATGGGGCACCATATGGGTCTACGGGGGAATCAAATCGTGCTCTGTCCTAGGCTAGCGTCAGCATGCTTTATCGCTCTACACCACCACTCCAGCCCCATCGGACATTAAATTGTGAAAAAGTCAAGGAAGCATGGACATATCAGCAAATAGAACTGAAAAAGAGATGGTAGTGACTTAGGAGAAGACCAATTTTCTATTGTGGCTTATATAAAGCCAAATGAAGCATGTGTTTCAAGTATGACAAATATTGTGAAATTCGATGATTATAAGATCCACCACTGAATTTAGCATTGTAAAACTTATTATTGATGTGTTCATAATATTAAAAGCAATTTTAGTTGAATAATGTGAGTAAAACTCGGGAACAGATGCCAGTGAGGCTGTGAAGAGGAATTAGAGACAATAAAAATGATGACAACAATAAGTGCTTTCTAGGAGCTTCGCTGTAAAGGGATTATAGAAAAGATTTTTTTTTTGTAGCTGGAAAGAGAGAATAGTGACAAATTATGGTCTAGTTTAGTTTTTCTTGATTGTTTTAAAACAAGAGACAACAAAAACATATTTTGGTGTAGGTGACAATAAGCCAGAAGAGAAAATATTGATAGTTCAGAAGAAGTGATTACTGTAATAACATACTTTAACAATGTAGGTGGAATTGGAACTTAATTGGATTTAAAACCATTCATAAAAGAAGGAGGGTACATGTAGCTAAATGAAAATGACCTATTTGGTGTAGTAGCATCTGAGAGATTTTGCTGATTATTTCTATTTCTCACAAAATAAAATAAAGCTAAGGAATATATTGAGAGTTGACAGTATGATACAGCCAAAGAAATGTCTTGTGTAGACTTTAAGTAACATACATTGGTTGAGGGTTATTAGTTGAGCTATATTTAGATTGGAATCTAGAAGAAAGCACTCCTTGTCTTCTTGCAATAACCTCAGCCTTTTTTCCTCTGGTGGACAGGTCTAAGCAATGAGGTTGAGAAACTGGTATGGATCCAAAATTTGTTCAAAACATAGTCCTCAATGGAAACTCATAGATGTACCTCCTCTACCATTTCTTTTGATATACTCTTTTTCTTCTGGCTATCACTTAAGGAGAATTCAGTGAACTTAGCATGGTTCATATGTTGCTGTTTATATTAATTAATTATCAACTATAGTCAACTCAATGGGTTAAATATACATTATAATATTGTTATATTATAAGAATAAGCTTTAGATATGTGGGAATGATCAATATAATATGCTCCTTTATTCTACCTTTTGGGCTATATTATGCAAATAAGCATACTTCTTTCTCTTTTTACTATATATGAGCAACATGTTAATCATTTAGTACACACATATAATCTTGAAAGGATTCATATAAGTCATGTGCAAATTAACAAATCTATGCCATAACTCCTAGACCAAATATGACATGTTTGAAGTTAACCTGAGAATAATTAAGGAGTATATTAAAATTACGATTTATAGAGAGATGAAAACCGTGATACTTCTGGAATGACTAAAGCAAGTGAGTAAAGATTGGTGACTTCCAGTATCTACTGACTCTGGTATCAGTTAACTTAACTTTCATATTAGGTGTGAAGAAAATCAAAAGATGCAACTCTAGTTAATATCTCTATAAGATATAATTTTTCTTCTTATTTCGCAATTAATGGATTAACTAAATTTCATAATGTCATGAACCAATTTAATATCAAGACTAAATCTGGGGCTTAGAAAACTAGAAATAATCCGTTATCTTTTGGTTTCTTTTTAATAGCTGAATTGATTTTGCAAAGATGAACAATTACTTAGGAATAAGATATTCAATAAATGTGAAAAATTTGTGATGATTTAAGTCATATGTTATTTTTTATAAATCCATTCCTTTCAAATTGCACCATTTTCTTGCTTAATAGAGTTGTGAAGTAAAGTGTCCATACTTTTATTAGTTTAGTAATATAATTTAAAGAATACTTTAGATACTGCTACAGAATGACAAGTGGTGTTCTTAGAGTCTGGGAAGAAACATTTATGTACAGGTCAAAAATAATTTTAGCTGTTATTTAATTGTGATATTGTGATAGATATTATAGAATTTAAATTTTAATATGATTAATTTTATTTTGCAGCTACCATATAATATACTGAGCTATAAATTCAGTTGTGTTGAATCAGATCAATGATAATATTGATTCATTCAAAATTTCTGTTTCTCATGCAAAGATTAATGCTCATATGTTGATATTAGCATGCCTCTGTTAGTAGATTTCAAATCTTATGCAAAATCCTCAAAGAAATCATAGAAAAGTCAGATCTATCATTATTTTATCTCTTATCTGCTATAGTTTGTTATTTGGTAAAAGTATGGGCCAGAAATTATTAGATTTCTTTACACTTTTATTGAATGCTCTCTTTTCTTACTGATTTTTTGACATATTGTTCAACCTTCATATAATTTATATTTTCTGGCAAAGCAGAACTACTCTAATTCTTAGTCTTCAGACCAGTGACAGTGCAGGCAATTCAATTCACTGAAGTTATATACTTCTCTGTTCCTAAATACTATTTCAGAATAATGTCACTAATTATTCTTTGGATTATCTTCAGAATTTCAGTGATAATCATAATTGGCAAATGTGGCCATTTGTTGCTTCAATCATCAGTCAATATCTTGATAAGTCAAATTTAGTCAGTTTACATTTGTCCTTTACTCTTTCTCTAAATTGATATCATAATTTTTTTCACCTAATATTTGAAATTTATTTCTCATTTTATACAGATCTAATAGATTTTCATTGTTTAAAAAGAGGTTGAGTTTATTTGATTAGAATTCAAAAGTGTTTCATTACTTAGCCTGTGCCACCTCACTGATTATATTTACTTTGCTATTTTTCTGTTTCTAATTAAATTCTTGTACCGTGATTTACAATACTATTAATGTTAGAGTTCTTTGCATGCAATGATCCAATCCCAAATTCTTGATTCCTCTTCCAGAGTATCTGCTTCCTTCTACCATTGTTTTAGGGTCTTAAACTGCATCCTCCACTGAACCAACCCCCCTTTTCTACCATGATAAGCTTGGCTCTCTATTTTATTTCTAATATTCTGTAGCTTTTGGACATTTGTTATGCTCTTGCTGTATCTCTTCATATGCCATATACAAGAGAGATTTTAGACATTTGTTATTCTCTTGCTGTGTCTCCAGATTTCATATACAAGAGAGATCATTCTATATCTGTCTCTTTCCTTCTTGTTTGCTTCATTTGGATTTATACTCTTCAGATTCATCTAGCTAGCAGTAAATTGCATACCTGTAATTTTGTCCTTTCAGATATCTTAGTAGTATTCAATTATTTACAAATACCATTGTTTATCAAAAATTGTTCTTATTTCCAGAATTGGGTTATTGGGGACAGTGCTGCAATGTTTATAGTATTGTAAACAGCTTAATGGTCCTATTTTTATGTCTATATTTTGTAAATTATTTAACATTCTAATTATATTTCCATATTTCTTTGATGCTGTAATTTTTATGGTGACTTTTTGAAGGAAAGATTATTTTATTTATTCTTTTTGGTTATTACTTCTCATATTTTTGTTTGTTTTTGGACCTCGCATTGCCACACAGTGGAGGGGTTTCAACTTATGACTCCTCTACTAACTCCCAGATGCAGTTTTTAAAACCCTCACTTAAACCACTCCAGAAATGTTTTCCTGATGATTGTTAATACTATACTTAGTTTCCATCATTGGTTCATTTGTAATACTTGTTGGAAGAATTCAAAGCCTGTTGAAAACGCCAATCTTTCTTTCAAAAAAACTAGATGCTATAGAGCAATAGTCTAATAGAGAAAAAAGAAGAAATTTGTTAATGCTGTAATATGATGGATCAATTGTTTATGATAATTATCATTGTAGGAGAAACTGAATTAGAAAATTGATTTAAATTGAATTTCGAGCCTACTTCTCAGTATAAAATCTTCCACTTTTATTGAATGTGAGATTTGGTCATAAAATATTTTTTGTTTATTACCAGCTATTTTCCATATAGTTATTAAGAGAAAAATAGAAAATTAGGAGCAAAAAAACGTGATTTACACATCTACATCAAAGTTTCCTTAGCCAGTGCTTTTAGCTTTACTCCAAAGCTGAATTTCACTAGACTGACTTGTATTAGAAAACCAATTTTATACCATATAGTCAAGAAAAGTGATGGAACACTATAATTCAATTTCTCTTCTTTTGAAAATTGAAATATAACAACAGAGAACTTACAAGACAGAGTTCTCAAGACTCTCATGCATCTAAGTATATCAAAGAGATATTCAATTCTTGAAATTTTGCATAACCTGTACTTATCATCTGTGGTTGTCCTCATAATCTCTTAATTTCTCTAATTGGCTCTTATGTAGTCATGTAGTCCCCAATCACTTCATTATCAATGAGTAGTTATTGTATACATTAAGTACTAGATATTTTTGACAATATAGGAGAGGATAGCAATTCTTGTTATGATGTAAAAAATGTAAAGATATAAACAAATTATACAACTCAGTAACAAAATAAATGAAATATTTAAAAGTCACCACTAACATTATGTTGAAACCTTAAGATGTAAGTAACATATTCATTTAAAAAGTTTGTGCTAGAGATACATTTGTAATCAAAGTTTTTACTATAATATTCAACTTTAGATTGTCAAGAATGGCAATGATTATGGCAATGATAATGATGGAGATATCAAAAAAGCAAGCATTTACTAGCAAATCTTCTACCATATATAGGATAATATGCAATGTAACTTGTCTATAAATGCTACACATTAAATTTAAGGTAGACATTACTACCATCAATCAATGAATGTACAAATAAAACCGGAAAAATACATATTTACATTATTTCCTCATATAAACTAGTATTTCCACACGTTACTGGTATGGTCACACACAGGTAAATTTAATTCATCTAAAATTTCTATGGTTAACAAATGTTACAGGTTGACTAGAAACAGATTTATAAATAAGACTGAAGATAAATATTAATGGTTAGAGAATACATGCTTTGCATGCTGGAACACTACATTCAATTCTTGATACACATGAACTCTGAGCATCACTAGACTCAATCCTTGAATTTTGAGCTGGCAGTAGCTTCTTAAGACCACTGGATAGGATCCTAAAACAAAACAACACAAAAAAGATAGAACAAAATTCTATGATAACAGATTAAGAAAAGTTTAAAGTATAATCTCACATAAGACCGTAGCAGTTCTCATGTCAATACAATTCTAGGCTAGGAGAAGAAAAGAAGGAATTTCAAGGAAAATTTTTGTAATGTTTAAATTTTTAATAAATTTAATTTGAGTTTTGAAACTATATGGCACATTCTATAGTTTGTAATTTGTGTATTTTTAATATTCTGTTTAGTTTGAAAAAAGTCTTTCCTAAAATTTCTAAGCAAACTTTCTAGTAATTTTACTGATTGATTAATCGCTTATGAATTAGAATGTTCACAGAAGGAGCCGCAGAGATAGCATGGAGGCAAGGTGTTTAACTTGCAGGAGGTCGGTGGTTCAAATCCAGATGTCCCATATGGTCCCCTGAGCCTGCCAGGAGCAATTTCTGAGATTCGAATCAGGAGTAATCCCTGAGCACTGCCGGGTGTGCGGGTGTGACCCAAAAACCAAAAAAAAAAAAAAAAAAAAAAAAGAATATTCACAGAAAAACTGAATTGTTTTGTTGTTAATTTTATGGCCTTTCTGAATTATGTTCCTATAAGTGTAATCATTTACAAATATAAATACTTGAAATTTTTTAACATTGTGAGCAATGTAACATGACTATTTTATAAACTTCTAGTTTCACATATTCTTAAAAAAAAACCTCTACCTACATTTCTCAGTCTAATAATACATGATTAAACTGCAATTAAGTATTAGAAGTATAAAATAGTGAGAAGAGCAATTTTCCTGGCTTTGTAAGGCAAAGAGTAACCCCTGAGCATAGCTGAGTGTAATCCAAAAATGAAAAGAGTAAGAAAACAAAACTCCAGAAAATTTACACAGAATAAAACTGCAATCATTAAATTTGTTGAGTAAAACAAACAAGGCCTTATTTATAATAGACATGTATAACTATAAAAACATTGGTTAATATTGAGAGTCTATTTTAAGTTTTATAATTTACAATATACATAAGAAGAAATTAATTGGTGATTTTACATCTGATCAGTATGAAATAGTGTAACTGAATGCAAGGTATAACAATGTGACAAAAGAGAGACATAGATCTTTTACTGTTGGGATAAAGAAATTGAAAAGGAGAAAATCTAGTATAGCTACAATTTCTACTGCTTCTTACTTTGCCGGCGAATTATTCAGAAAAACAATGTGGACTCATTTATATCCAGTGACCTTACAGTATGTCCCAGTGATATCATAGTTATCTTGTGCTATTAAGCTTTCTTTAGAAAAATGTAAGATTAATATTACTTTAATTGAAAGATTGAACAGAAACACTGACATCCATTCAACCAAATCATTAAATTCCACACTCCATATGGACACAAAGAACATCTAATTTATCCAATTAAAATAATTTCTGTGCCCTTCAAAGGTGTATTGCCATAACAAGCGATGAAACACTTTTTAATAATACTACATTTTGTCTGCTTATGATGACTCACAGAAAAGAAGAATTTTATTTTATGGATTAGGTAACTTAGATCCAAAGCCTCAGCATTGTATTTTTATAAGATAAAAGTAATTGTTACTGTCTAGTTTTTTTTTTTTTTATTTTGGGCCACATCCGGTGACGCTCAGGGTTATTCCTGGCTATGCGCTCAGAAATTGCTCCTGGCTTGGGGGACCATATGGGATGCCAGGGGATCCAAACGCTGTCCATCCTAGACAAGCGCAAACAAGACAGATGATGCCTTATCCCTTGTGTCAATGTTTTTGTTACCTTTAATAATGCTCCAACTAAAGACTTCTTGACAAAAAAGTTGTTTACTATGTTGTCAATTCCAAATGAATTATTTTATTTTATTTTGTAGTTTTAAAATTGTGGAGGTTGGGGCCAAAGAGATAAAAAAGTGGTTAAGGTGCTTTTTTGCAGGTGTCCACCCAAGTTGAACAATGGCATCCTGTATGTTTCATAAATACTATCAGGAGTAATTCCTGAGTTCAGAGCCAGGAGTCACCCTTGAGCATTGTCAGGTGTGACCCAAAACAACAACAATGTCAGCAAAATACCCCACAATGCTCAGGGGTGACTCTTGGCACTCAGGAATTACTCCTGTTGGTTCTTTGGTGACCACATATGATGGTGGATGGTAGGATCAACCTCAGTTGGCCCTATGCAAGGCAATGTCCTAGTTGCTGTGATATCACACTGACCCCTAGAGTTATTTTATTGGCAGTTTTAAATCATTTATCTAGAGCAATGGTTTTGGGTGGCTCAAGAAAATTTTCTGACTAATAGTGTATTCTTCCCACTGAATAAAGAAGGGACATTGAAATTATTGCAGATAATAGCAAAAATGTATGAAATAAACTATTTAGGAAAATATGGATCATATAGATCATATATAATTTTTCCTATTATATTTTTACTGAAAATTATATGGCCTCAGAATAATAATAAAGATATGATTCTCAGTCATGGTGCTGCGATTGAATTGGGCCAACAAGCTCACACACCATTCCATACTGAAAAAACAGGTACCACTCACTCTGGAGATATACCAGGAATAGTTGGCTTGGTTTGCCAGAATCTTCACCAGTGTACTTCATAGGATATCACCTATACAAGATTATTCCTATTGGACTAGAGAAATTATAAATTTTAGTAGCACAGAATCAGAACAGAGAGCATACAGGAGAGATAGGAATATGTCCCCAGATAAAGAGTAAGAACACAGAAAAAATTAACACTAAGAAAGGAAAAAAGAGCAAACTGACAACTAGTTCAATGTGATGGCTAAAGAAATGCTTACCAAACTTGAGAGAAATCTGGATTTGTTAGAAACTTTAAGAATAGATCAAATGGGGCCCGGGAGATAGCATGGAGGTAAGGCGTATGCCTTTCATGCAAAAGGTCATCGGTTCGAATCCCGGTGCCCCATATGGTCCCCCGTGCCTGCCAGGAGCAATTTCTGAGCATGGAGTCAAGAGTAACCCCGGAGCACTGCCGGGTGTTACCCAAAAAAACAAAAACAAAAACAAACCAAAAAAACAGAAAACAAAAAAAAAGAATAGATCAAATGAAAATTATGAATATGTGAATACAGTAGTATAATTGAAAAAATACAGTAAAAGGTTCCAAACAGAAACAGTTCCAAAAAGGAAACAGTGTCAGAGGTACAGATGGATGAGATAGATAATACCTGGAAATGTCTGATATATGTGTATATATGATTATATATATATAGCTATTAAAGCACAACAATTAAAATGTACTATTCTGGTGGTCACTACAATTTTTTTTAAATTTTGAGCCACACCCGGCAGCACTTAGGGGCTGCTCCCACTCTGCACTCAGAAATTGCTCCTGGCAGGCCCAGGGGACCATATGGGATGCTGGGAATCAAACCCATTCCCATCCTGAGTCAGTCACATACAAGACAAAGACCTTAACACTGTGCTAGCTCTCTGACCTCTGATCTCTTTAATTTTAAAAATGTGCTTGTACTGCAACCAAGTTGTGAAAATATCAAACGATAAAGAAGTGAAAAGGTAAAGAAAGTAGATATTGAAAGAAATTTAAACATAAATTATGAGAATGAAAGAGGCATATGAGTTTAAGAAATACCTCATAGCAACTTTTTGTTTTGTCTGAAACTTTAGAGGCCAACTGGGAATGGCATGACATTGGTTTTAAAGACAGTAGTTTAAAAGAAGAGGGGCAGGTGGACTCCAAACAGAATTCTCTAGCTGATAAGTGAACATTCAGAATTGTTGACATTTAATATTCAGAAATGTTAAAATTAGAAGAAAATTTATTCATAAGTACTTATAGTAATAACACAAAGTCAACAAAGAGAAATCTAAATGTCCCACACAACTCAGCCACAGTAGATAGTGCAGTGTGTCAGGTACTTCCTTGTGTGCTAGCTACTCAGTTTAATTGTTGGCCCTAAATATAATCCTCTAACCAGTGTCACAAATTTTCCTACAAAGATCCAGGAGCACATTTATGTGTGGTTTCAAAACAAGCAACAACATCAAAAAAAAAAAATACTCATCAAGTCTCAAGAGAAGAGAGAAGCTGCACCACTACTTATCACCAGGAAAATATATTCCTATATTTTGAAATAATTTGGGGGTAGTATAATTAGAGAAGATAAATGTTAAATTATATAAATATAATTGCATATTATTATTTGTATCGGTATCATACCCCAATACTAAAGGCAATATTATTTTAAAACGTGAAATGATTAAAGATTAAAGAGCTAATACTTTTTGAAAACTTTTTTTTTCTTTTTGGTTTTTGGTCCACACCCTGTTAAGCTCAGAGATTACACATTGCTCTGCACTCAGACATCAATCCTGGCAGCCTTGTGGATCTAGGATTCCGGGAAATCAAACCTGGGTCTGTCCCGATTGGTCGATTGGTCGCATGCAAGGTAAAGACCTTACAGCTCTGCTCTCTCTCCAACCCTTACTTTTAAATTTTTCAGAGAAGGGGGATGGAGCTGTGGCACTAGAGGTAAGACATCTACTTTGCAAGTGCTATCCTAGGATGAACTGCGGTTCCATCCCCTGGCATCCCATATGTTCCCCCCAAGCCAGGAGTGATTTCTGAGTGCAAAGCCAGGAGTAACCCCTTAGAATCAAACAGGTGTACACCCCCCAAAAAAAACAAAAACAAAAAATTATTTTTCAAAGAAGACTGATTTTAAAAATATGAGCTGGTGACATATTTTGACCATAGGGTATATTATTTTATCTAAAATATTTGGCAAACAATCAGAAAATCAGTCATATTCATTCTGAACTAGCTCTGTAAAAACCTACTAAAATATTGTTTGTTACCTGTTACTTAAAAAAAACTTTTTTTTCTTGTATGAGGTATCACTTCTGGTGGGGAATTAGATATACATTGTGGGTAAGCTAGACACCTTAGCTGCTACACCATTTTTTGAGCACCACTATAATTTTTGCTACATTTATTAGATTTTATATTATATTATAGAGAACATGATATAATCTTTAAAGGAATGTCCAATAGGGAATATCAGAATATCTAATGACTTAACTATTTTAACAGTTTGACAATATACAGTTTACTTGGCCTAAGTGTGAAGGTTAGTTATGTACTAATTGAGTAATTGAATGACTATATTTTACATGGGTATAATCAATATTTGTAATAGTTTGGTAAATGATATAAACTTCATTTTCTGTGATATTTTAGTCTGTATTTTTATTATTACTGCAGATTAATGCAATGAAAGACATTTGCAAAGTAAAAATCTAAATCAGATACTAAGTTTCACAAAATAATTTGCCATAGTTTAGCACAGTAAAACACTTAGGACAACTGTCTATTATGAATAACAAAATGAATAGATTATTTCTATAAGTAAATATTAGGATAAGTAATATTAGGTTGGAATTTGTAATAAAAATTAATGAAGAACAAGATAATAGCTTACAAATCAAGGTTGGTAAAATAGTATGTATATATATATATGAGACTTAATGAATAATAAGCTTTTATGTGTTATCAGTGAAATATAACTCAGGAATCACCTGTCCTTAACATATATGATAGTATGTACTGGGATAATACTGATGTACTAAAGTATACATTACAAATTCTTGAGCAAAAGCTGTACAATAATCCTTGCAAGTGAGATCATAATGGGAATTATGTTAAGTTAAATGTTCCATTCTTTATATTGGACTGGGTAATACAATGATGCGACACACCTAAGGTGGAAGATATGTAAAACAATATGTTGCAAAAATTTTGTATATATTTCTTCTAAATATAAATAACATAATATGTATGCAATATGAGTACATAAAAATCTTTCCATTGAAATATCATGTTTATTATTTCATGAATATTTTTTGACATAGTCATGGTAGTTTATAATTCAATCACCTTAATACTGCAGAAAATTATCACTTTATTTTTTCATCTATTTGAACATTTAAAACGTTTTATTTAAGGGGCCAGAGTGATAGCACAGTGTTAGGGCATTTGCTTTGCAAGCGGCCAACTCAGGAACCCAGAATTGATTCCTGGCATCTCATATGATCCCCAAAGCCTACTAGGAGCGATTACTGAGCACAGTGCCAGGAGTAACTCCTGAGAGCCCCCAAATGTGACCCGACCCCCCCAAATAATAATAAAGGCTTTCTTAACCCTTCTCCATTGCCCCTGTCATAAACTTTTTTTTAAAAAGTTTTTAAAAAATTTAAAATTTAAATTTTATTTAATTTATTTTTGGGGGTGGACTACAACAGCCTTGCTCTAGGTTTATTCCTGGCTCTGCACTCAAAAATTACTCCTGGTAGGGGAGAAAATGTGGGATGTTGAGGATTGAATTTGGGTTTGCTTCATGCAAGGCAAACATCTGACCTGCTCTCCTATCATTTTGGTCACTAAAAATAAACCTCCTCCACATTTTTTTCTTTAATTTTAGGACACCATGGTTTCTAATATTCTTTTTATTTCTGGCCATAGTGCCTGGAACCTGTCATTAAAGACAGGAGAGATAGTACAGTGGATAGTAGGCCCCACCAGGGTTTGATTCCTATCATATCAGAAAAAAAAAGTGAGAAAGGAAAAAAATGACAGCTCTATTACCACCTTCTAGTACTGGCATTTTCCTTACTCTTGCCTTGTTTATTTTCCTTGAATCATTTTCACTGGCTATGAGAGATTTCCAACTTTCTTATTAGCACTGGTTAAATGTCTAGCTGAATGAATTAGCGAGAACTCATCAAGCTTACTTATCCACCATAAATAAATTTTTCACTGTAATTACATGTATCAAAGTCACAATCATTTCTGTCCTGAATACAGCAGTTGATCTCTTTAAAAACATCTTGCTTCTAGGAAGTTCTTTCTTTAAATAAATTTATGTTTAATAAAACTAACATCCTAAAACACACATATAATTTAGTCTATGGTCTTGTTAAATATTTTTCAATTAATTTCCATTCTTTCTGATCTTGATTTACAGATAGATTAAATTTATTTTCTGCTTTCTTTTTTCCTGATATTAATCTATCACTTCTCCAATGCTCTGAAACTTGAATGTTTTATCTTCTTAATTATGTTTTATAATTTATTGTACTTTATACTTAATATTGGCTAATTGTTTTTAGATCTTAGAACATATTTTTTTCATTCGAGAACTTTTCTGATTTTTCCCTAACCTAACCTTCATTTATTTAACTTTCAAAGATATTCAGTATTTCTTTCTTACAGACTAATTATTATAAATTTTCATATTAACTCAGTATCTAATAAATTCTTTCACTAGATTATGGTCTGCATAAGGCAGGTCCAGGAAGATTTTTGTTCATTTTTATATTTTCGTTTGCCAACACAATTTCTATTACTTCATAGGTATGTAATTGTTGGGTACATGACTAAAGCTAATGACATATTCACAGATTGCATCTTTTGGAAAATGCTTTCCATTAAGACTTGATACAATTTAATGCATGACAATGAAAATCAAATCCCAATTAAATAATTTTGTTTTGAAATTCAGGAATATGTTTGAAAAATAGAGACCTAATTATAGCTGAGTAACTTACAAAAATATTGCAATTTAATTTAAAAAAACTATACTTGTGGACTACAAACTCTGGCATTTGTAATATTGTGTTAAAATATTTTATCTAAAGAGATCCATAGACAGTATTTATATAGATTAAGTACTATTTAAGATTAATTGGGAACTCAATTTTAAAGGAATTAAATACATATTATAATTACATGTACCAACTTTAGTTTTATATACTAAACTCTGGATATGTGATCCCAGTCATAGCAGCTTGTCAGTTTGGATCTAAAAAGTACCAGCAGTTTGGACCTAAATATTGCCAGTTTTGATTAAGCTGAGATACATCAACATGGCCACAGAAGCTTGTCAGCTGTGGGTGGAGTTCGGACCTAAAATTTGCCAGTTTGAATTGAGCAGAGTTGTATGAGAGTAGCAAGAGTGCAGCTGTTCTGCTTTGCACACCACACACATAAAAACAGTATTACACAACAAAAGTCACAATGGGAAAACTACACAGAACCCCACCACACCTTGTGACTGAAAATGATTTCGCTGACAACACAACCAACACCAGCCACTTACACAACTTCTCTGATCAGGACTTTAGAGTAGAAATGTTAAAACTTTTTAAAGATCTCAAAGAAACCACGGAACAGACATCCTGTAAGATTAAAGAATATATAAGAAAATTAAAACAGAAATACCAAGGCTGAAAAACATGGTATATGAAAAAAACTTTATTTCAAAGCCTCACCGTCAGAGAATAGAATCAGCAAACTAGAAGATTAGCTGCATAACACCTCCACATAATAAAAGAGGCTGGAAAAAACTCTCAAAGAAAATAAACAGATAACAATAGAGTTCTGGAGTACACTCATTAGAAAAAAAAGTAAGAAGGATTGGAGTCCCAGAGACCCAGGAACAAAACCCCAATGAAGAATCAACAATCAAGCACATCGCTGAGATAACAAGAATTAAAGAGTGCAGGTGACCACATTCGAGATGCTCAAAGAGTATCAGCTAAAATGAGATCCAAAGAAAAGCATCATAAAGGGAAATTACATACAAAGAAACATCCTTAAGATTTACAGGGGCTGGAGAGATAGCACGGAGGTATGGCATGTTCCTTGCGTGCTGAAGGACCGTGGATCGAATCCCGGCATCCCATATGGTCCCTGAGTAATTTCTGAGTGTAGAGCCAGGAGGAATCCCTGAACCCTGCCAGGTATGACCCCCCCCCAAAAAAAAAAAAAAAGATCTACAGCAGATTTATAACAGCAACTTTCAAGCCCTGAAGGCTAGTGGGTTATAGTGCAAAAATCTCAATGATGAGTGCTCCACCAAGGATACTTCACCAAGCCACCTTACATTTAGATTTGAAGGAAGGATACACAACTATGTAGATAAACAATAGCTCAGAAAACTTACAGACTCAAAATCAACCTTAAAAGTAGAGCTAAAAGGTCTACTTTAAGGCAAGACAGACCCAACAAGCACAGTAAACTCCTACAAAAAGATGACAATCTCATGACAATAACCTCCTTCAATTTCAATAGACTAAATGTTTTAGTTAAAAGAAACATCAAAGCAAAATCGATCAAAAATTTGAATATAACATTTTGCAACTTGCAAGAAACACACCTGAACAGTCAGAGCAAACATAAACTCAGAGTCAAAGTTTGGAGGACAATGATTCACACAAACCATTCCCTTAAAAATGCTGCAATGGGCATACTAATATCAGACAACACAGACTTCAGACTTCAAAAGATTATAGGGGACAGAGATGGACATTTATTCATAAACATACTAAACTCTGATTAGTATAAGTGTGCATGGAAATCAATCTGAGGTCTACAGCATCAAGGCAAGCACTAAATTCCCTCCCTGCTATGCTGTCTCTCAGGCCTATATTAGTCTACTTAAACTTTTTTTGGTTTTATAAATAGAAACATATACATAAACAATATTTTAATTCTATATTAAGTGCTTGACACTTTTTATAATTTAATCTTATACATATTTAAATTTTGTGACTTTTTTGGTTTTGTTTTTGGCCACACCCAGTGACACACAGGGATTATTTCTGGCTCTGCACTCAGAAATAGATCCTGGCAGGCTTGGGATATCATATGGGATGCTTGGAATTGCATCTGGGTTGGTCATGTACAAGACAAATGCCCTACTACTGTGCTATCGCTCTGGCCCATAGTTCTGTGACAACTTAACAGATAAATATTATATAGAGGAAGGTTAAATTGTTCAAAATACATGTGGCCTGAGTATGAGGGTTGGGCTCAAACCTAAATTCACAACTACACACCCCATGTTTTATGCATGGAGCTAACTAGAGTATCTTGTAATCTACCTTACATAATTTTCTGGTCAATTTATTCACTTGCTTCAGTAAAGGCACTCCACCATTAGTGTACTTACCACTGCAATTTGCCTCTTCTTGGATCTCAATTTTAGTCCAGAGCAAATGATTCATCTTAAAAGAAAATCTGCAACAAATATGGTTTCCACAAAATGTTTCGAAAGTAAATAAAAAATGTCCTTTAGAGATCCAATCTTCAGAAAAAGAATAGGTCTCAGAGGGGCGCAGAGGCCATCTTGGGTCATGCAGTATCCAGATGCCTGAGATCCCATATCACCAGTGTTCCTGCTGCTGCCTGAGACTGGATTTTATCAGCGTTCCTGCGGGCAAATCAATCCACCCAGAAAGGGCAGAGCCAGAGAAGTGTGGCTGCCTACATCACTTACCCAATGAATACCATCACAACACGTAGAAAAACCCACAATACTAGTGTTACAATGGGGAAACAACGAAGGCCAGCATCAGACATAGAGAACGAAGATGACAATTCTGATGACCAGACAACGACCAACGAACTAATCAATCTCTCAGATAAGGACTTTAGAAAAGCAATATGGAAGATGATCGAGTTGAACAGAACACTAATAAGAACCAAGAAAATATGAAGACAGAAATCACAAAACTCCAAACTGAATTAACATGTCAACTAGCAGGCCTGAAAAACTCAGTAAATGAATTGAATGGCAAAATTTATAAGCTCAACACCAGGATAGAAGAAGCTGAGATTAGAATTGGTGCTGTGGAAGATGAGATAAATAACAACTCCATACAGCGGGAAAAAAAAACTTAAAACAAATGAACAGACAATGGAAAATATAGTCAAAGAATGGGAACAGATGAAAATAGAAGTCTATGATAAGATCAACAGAAACAATTTAAGGATCATTGGAGTCCAGAGACCCAGGAAGAAAATTTCCAGGAAGAATCAAGGGTCAAGAATATCATTAAAGAGAAACTTTCAGAGCTAAAGAATGTATGTGATCAAATCCTGCATGCCTGAAGAGTACCAACCAAAAGAAACCCCAGAAAAAATACCCCAAGACACATCCTAGTCACAACAACGAATCCCACAGATAGAGACATAATTCTGCAAACAACAAGATCAAAAAAAGGAAATTATATTCAAGGGAGCATCCTTGAGATTTACAGCAGACCTGTCACCAGAAACACTCAAGGCCAGAAAGCAGTGGCGGGATATTGTGACAAGACTGAATGAAATGAATGCTTCACCTAGAATTCTGTACCCAGCAAAACTCACTTTCTGGTTTGATGGAAAAATACATGGTTTCACAGACAAAAACAGCTCAGAAACTTTATAGATTCAAAACCACACTTAAGAGAAAAACTGAAAGTCTTAATTTAAGATAAGACTAACCAAAAGACACACCAAACTTCAATATAAAGATGTCAGCAAATCCAGGACAATCCTTTCTCTCAATGTCAATGTACTAAATGCTCCAATTAAGAGACACAGAGTGACTGAATGGATCAAAAAACTCAATCCAACTTTCTGCTGTCTACAAGAAACGCACCTGAATAGTCAGAACAAACATATACTCAAAATAAAAGGCTGGAGACAAATTATCCAAGCAAACAACACCCATAAAAAAGCTGGAGTGGCCATACTAATATCAGATAATGCTAATTTTATACTCAGAAAGGTTGTAAGGGACAAAGATGGACATTATATATTAATCAAGGGGGATGTAGAGCAGGAAGAAATCACTCTTCTAAACATATATGCACTAAATGAGGGTCCAGCAAAATATTTAATACAATTGTTGACAAACCTGAAAAATAACATCAGTAATTGTGGGAGACCTCAACACAGCTTTGTCAACACTGGATAGGTCAACCAGATTGAACCCAACAAGAATATACTGGACCTGAAGAGAGAAATGGAAGAAAGAGGCATATATATATATATATATATATATATATATATATATATATATATATATATATATATATATATATATATATATATATATATATATATATATGGGACACTTCATTCCCAGAAACCTGGATACACATTCTTCTCCAATGTACATGGGACATTCTCCAGGATAGACTACATACTGACACATAAAACATACCTGCATAATATCAAGAGGATAGAAATTTTGCAGGCTACCTTTACTGACCACAAGGCTCTGAAATTATTTGTGAATTCCAAAGGAACACAGAAGAAAAACTTTAACACCTGGAAGTTAAACAGCCTCATACTGAATAACCAGTGGGTCCGAGATGAAATCAAAGAGGAAATCAAAAGATTCCTGGAAACAAATGATAATGAAGACACAAACTATCAGAACTTATGGGACACAGCAAAAG
>PVKC010011846.1:0-24276 GCA_004027635.1 Crocidura indochinensis | reverse complement strand
AAAAACTTATTGAAATTAAAAACAGTGTACCATCCTATGTATTTTTGGTTTTAAAAATGTGGATTTTGGGGTTGGCAAGATAGCATGGAGATAAAGCGTTTGCCTCTCATGCAAAAGGTTGGTGGTTCGAATCCCGGAATCCCATATGGTCCCTTGAGCCTGCCAGGAGCGATTTCTGAGCATAGAACCAGGAGTGACCACCCCTGAGCGTTGCAAAAAAAAAAAAAAAAAGCACTGCCGGATGTGACACCCCCCCAAATGTGGCTCTCAAAATAAATTTCAATCATGGTTTTGGTGAGATTTGGCTCAGTTGAAAAAAAAGGTTGCCGATCACTGGTATAGGTGAATATTTTCTCCCATTCTGTGGGTGACTTTGTATCCTAGTCTCCTAGTCACTATTTCCTTTGAGGTGCAGGAGCTTCTTATTTTAATATAATTCCATTTGTTTATCTCTGTTTCCATTTGTTTGGACAGTGCTGTTTCCTCCTTAAAGATGCCGTTAGTCTCAATTTCATGGAGTGTTTTACCTATATGCTCTTCTATAGGCCGTATGGTTCCTGGTCTGATATCAAGGTCTTTAATCTTTGTGCATGGTGTTAGATGTTTGCTTTTTTGCATGTGGCTGACCAGTTGTGCCAACACCACTTGTTGGAGAGGCTTACCTTGTTCTATTTTGCATTTCTTGCCCTTTTATCAAAGATTAAGTGATTGTATGTCTGGGGAACATACTCTGAATACTCAAGTCTATTCCACTGATCTAATAGTCTGTCTTTATTCCAATACCATGCTGTTTTAAAGACTATTGCTTTGTAATACAATTTAAAATTGGAGAAAGTGATACATCCCATATTTCTTTTCCTAAGGATTGCTTTAGCTATTCATGGGTGTTTATTGTTCCAAATGAATTTCAGGAGTTTTGATCTACTTCTTTGAAGAATGTCATAGGTATCATTAGAGGAATTACATTAAATCTGTACAATGCTTTGGGGAGTGTTGCCATTTTATGATGTTAATCCTCCCAATCCGATCCATGAGCAGGGTATGCATCTCCATTTCCTAGTGTCCTCTTTTATTAATTGAAGCAGGTTTTGTGGTTTCTTCGTATAGTTCTTCACCTCTTTAGTTAACTGAAAGGTATTTGATTTTGTGTGGCACTAATGTGAATGGGATTGTTTTATTAATGTCTATTACTTCTCTATAATTATTAGTATATAAGAAGGTTATTGAATTTGGGGTGTTAATTTTGTTGTTTGGCACTTTGCTATATGAATCTATTGTTTCTAGAATCCTTTGGGAGGAGTCTTTAGGATTTTCTAAATATAGTATCCTGTCATCTGCAAACAGAGAGAACTTGACTTCTTTCTTTCCTATATGGATGCCCTTGATATCTTTTTCTTACCTAATCACTATGGCAAGTAAATTTAGTACTATGTTGAATAGGAGCAGTGAGAGGGGGCAGACTTGTCTTGTACCAGATTTTAGAGGAAAGACTTTTAATTATCTCTATTGAGAATAGTATTTGCCATTGGCTTGTGGTATATGGCCTTGACTATATTGTTGAGAGTTTTTTTAAATCATGAATGGGTGTTGGACCTTATCAAATGCTTTCTCTGCATCTGTTGATATGATCATAAGGTTTTTATATTTCCTTTTAAACAAAAGGAATATGGTATTTTGTGGCATATGGTGTATTACTTTGATTCATTTACATATGTTAAACGATTCTTGCATTGCTGAAATGAAACCTACTTGATCATGTTGTATGATCTTCTTGATGAAGCATTAGATTCTATTTGCTAGGATTTTGTTAAGGATTTTTACATCTGTGTTTATCAGGAATATTGGTCTGTACATTTTATTTTTTCAACAGCTCTGATTTGATTTCTTGAAAGAGTCTAAAAAGGATTGGTAGTAGTTCCTCTTGAAAGGTTTGAAAGAATTCTTTAGTGAATCCATCTGGGCCTGGGCTTTTGTTTTAAGGAAGACTTTTGATTACCATTTTATTTTCCTCAAAAGTGATAGATTAGGGGCTGTAGTGGTGGTATGTGCTAAACTAAGATTGACCTCTGTTCAGTCTCATAGCATTCCATATGGTTCCTGTCGCCAGGAGCGATTTCTGAACACATAGCCAGCAGTAACCCCTGAGCATCACCAGATATGGCTCAAAAACCAAAACAAAACAAAACAAAAACAAAAGTGATGGGTCTATTTAGATATGCTAGAACAGTCTTATTTCAAATGTGGAAGATTATGAGAGTTCAAAAATTTATTATTTCTTCCAGGTTCTCATGTTTTGTGGCACAGAGTTTCTCAAAGTTGTCTCTGATTACCCTTTGAATGGCTATAGTATCAGTAGTAATCTCCCCCTTTTCATTTCGAATCTGGCTTATAAAGTTTGACCCTCTCCTTTTGTTGTGATTTTTGCTAGTGGTTTATCAATCTTGTTTATTTTTTCAAAAACAAATTTTGCTTTTGTTGATCTTTTGGATTATTTTTTTGCTTGGATTTCCACTTAACTGATTTCTGCTCTAAGCTTTATTTCTTTCTGCCTACCTAGTTTTGGTTGCTTCTGTAGATCATTTTCAAATTTTATAAATTGTGTCATTAAGTTATTAATGTAGGCCCCGTGTTCCTTCCTGATATGTGCTTGCAAAACTAAATTTTTCCCTTAGTACCATTTTTTGATGTGTCCTACAAATTCTGATAATTTCTGTCTTCATTTGCATTTGTTTCCAGAAATGTGTTGATTTCCTCTTTTATTTCATATCTAACACACTGATTGTTCAGTAGTGAATTGTTTAATCTCCAGGTGTTAAACTTTTTCTACTGTGTCCCTTTGTAGTTCACTTCTAATTTCAGTGCTTTGTGATCAAAGAAGGTAGTCTGTACTATTTCTAATCTCTTAATTTTGGAAAAGTATGTTTTATCAGTCATTGGGGAATGACCCATATAAATTAGACAAGAATTTGTATCTAATATTCTGGGGATTGAGTGTCATATATATGCATATACACACATACGTACTAGGCCATTATCTTCCATTTTTTTCTTTCAGAGCTAATATATTCTAGTTGGGTTTCAGCTTGGTTGACCTATCAAGGGGTAATAGGGCAGTATTGAAGTCTTCCACTATTATTCTGTTGCTTTTGATGTCTTCTTTCAGTTTTGTCAACAATTGAATTAAATATTTTGCTAATCCCTTATTGGGTGTGTATATCATAGGAGTGTAATTTCTTTCTGTTGTACATATCCCTTGATTATTACAAAATGTCCATCTTTGTCCCATAAGTCTAAAGTCTAAAGTCCCATAAGTCTAAGTCTAAAGTTGGGTCATCTGATATTAATATGGCCACTACAGCTATTTAAGGGAGTTATTTGGGAGCCGGGAGGTGGCGAAGGAGGTAAGGGAGTTATTTGCTTGAATGATTGTCCTCCAACCTTTGATTTTGAATCTATATTTGTTATGATTATTTATATGTGTTTCTTGTAGGCAGCACAATGTTGGATTCAGATTTTGATCCATTTCTCCACTCTTTGTCTCTTAACATGTGCATTTAGTTTATCAAGGTTGAGAGAAACTATTGTCATGGGATTTAGTGTCATCTTTATATAGGACTTTGTTGTATCTCTTGTTCTGCCTTGCTTTAAAATAGACATTTCAGGTTTACTTTTAAGGCTTGTTTTGAATCTGTCATATTTCTAAGCTGCTATTTACCCATGAAGCTATGTATACTTCCTTCAAACCTGAATTTGGTTCTGGCAGGATGCAGTATTCTCGGCAAAGAATTCATTTAATTGAGTTTTGTCACTATATCCAAGGTCTCAAGGCCTTCTGGCCTTGAGGGTTTCTAGTGACAGGTTTGCTATAAATCGTAAAGATGCTCCTTTGAAGGTATTTTCTCTTTTTGATTTTGCTGCTTTCTGTAGTCTATCCCTATCTGTGGGATTATCATTGTGACTAGGATGTGTCTTGGGCTGCTTTTCTTCGACTCTCTTTTAGCTAGTACTCTTTGGGCATGCAGGATTTGTTTGCATGCAATCTTTAGCTCTGAGAGTTTCTATGCAATGATGTCTTTGACTGTTGATTCTTCCTGGGGATTATATTCCTGAGTCTCTGGGACTCCACTGATTCTTATGCTGTTTCTGTTGAGTTTATCAAAGACTTCTATTTTCATCTGTTCACATTCTTTGAGGTTATTTTTCCATTATCTGTTCATTTGCCTTAGGCTCTTTTACAATCCTTTCTGTTGTATGGAGTTGTTATGCATCTCATCTTCCAGCTCACTGATTCTTTTCTCAACTACTGTTACTCTGTTGGAGAGGCTTTCCAGTGAGATTTTCATTTCACCTACCAAGTTTTTTAGTCCTGTTATTTAAGTTCGGAGTTTTCTGATTTCTATTTCATTATCCTCTTGATTCCATTATCCTCTTGATTCTTATTTGTGATTTGTTCAGCTCTATCTATGCTTTCTTTGAGTTCCATGAACATAATCCATATTTTCTCTTTAAGCACCTTATCTGAGAGGTTAAATAGGTGGTTAGCACTTTTCAAGTCATCAAAGCTTCCTTCTTCATTCTCTATGCATGGTGTTGGCCTGCGTTGTTTCCCCTATTGTCATGCTTGTAGTGTGGTGTTTTCTACATGTTGTGCTGGGGCTCATTAGGTAGAAGATGTGTGCAGAGTGAAGCAACGCTACCACCTTTCTCTGTCTATGCCCTTCTTGGGTGTAGGCTGCCTACCTCTTCTGGTGTGCCCTTGGGAGATCCTATCTGCTGCACCCTCAGGATCTCTTATGGGTATGGAGCTATGTCTGTCTGATGGAGCAGAGCAGAGGCCTTTTAAAATGTCTCCTCTTTGCTAAGCACAGGGCAGGATTCAGTGAATTTTGTTTTGGTTTTAAATTGTTTGTTTGTTTTTGCCTTACTTGGAGTTTCTTTTGGCTCTGAGCTCAAGAATTACTACTGGCAGTGGTCAGAGAGCAATATGGTGTGCTTATGATCTGGAATAACCTCATGCAAAGCAAGCACAGTGTACTATTGCTCTGGTCCATAAGATAGCTCAACTATGAGGCCTTGATTTGCTAAATATTTGTAAAAATCAATAATGCAATTTAAGGGTCTAAAGCAATAGTACAGAAGGTAGGGTGTTTGCCTGTTTGCAGTTGACCCAGCATCCAATATTGTCTCCTTGTCCCCAGGAATAATTTCTGAGAATAGAGCTAGGAGTAACCCCTCTGAGCACCACTGGGTTTGGCCAAAAATAAAAAAAAATTTAACTTGAAAATCAAATGTGAAAATTAGCTGGAGTAACTTGCCCCTCAATTCAACAATTTTCACAGTTAGTGAGAGTAAATAATACCTAAGATTCTTAGTTTAAGTCAATTCTTTCTCTCAGAACTGCCTTTCCTCCACTTCCTCCTTAACACTCTCTCTGGTTCAATGGACTAATTAGTGAAATTTTGACATTGTAATTCCACCATTTATCTAATCCACAAATGATACATGTCCCCATTTCTTTATCTCTTTAATTTGTTTCAGCAAAAGCTGGTGATGGTTTGTGTGAAAATACTGCCTATATTTTGTTGAATTTATTTTTAGGCACCTTATTTTTAGGTTATGTATATAGTACTCTTAATTTGATTTTCATTGCTTGCTATAAAAAAAACTCAGTAGAATTTTGTATGCTGAATGTATACTGTGCCATCTTGTTAAATTTACTTATTAGTTCTAGTGGCCTTCTTTCAGAGTTATTAGAATTGCTTGCATACATATTATATCTTTTGCAAGTTGAAAACATCATTTCTTTCTTCTTTTACAATCTGTATACCTGTTCTTTTTCATTTGTCTGTTTGTTTTGGAGCAGGAGCTAGAAGTGATTAATAGCCATACCTGGCTCTATGTTCACAGAGGACACCTGACAGTGCTCAGGAGACCATCTGTGGTGCAGGATTCTAACCAGTCTCAGATCTGCATGCTAGGCAAGCACCTGAACTCTCTGGCCCTGTGATTATTTTGCTTTGCTCACTGGAACACCTACATTCTCCAGGAAAACTAGCTATGAGTGATAAAAATTATTCACTCTTGCCTTTTGCCATTCTGAAAGGTGGATCTGAAGTAAAATATTAGGTGTGACTCTTTCTCAAATTTTTTCTTCATTGAGGGCCAGAGTGGTGGCACAAGCAGTAGTAGGGTATTTGCCTTGCACGTGCTCACCTAGGATGGACCACAGTTCCCCTGTGGATCCCCTGGCATTCCATATGATCCTCCACAGCAGGAGTCATATACGAGCACATAGCCAGAAGTAATCCCTGAGCATCATCGGGTGTGGCCCCCAAACAAAACAAATGAAAAATACAAAACAAAACAAAGAGAGTCTTTCTTTATTCTTTCCCAAGGTTGCTTTTCCCAATTTTCATGAGTGTTAAATATTTAAAAAAATATTTTCATTGCCTTTATGGAAATGACTATACAATTTTACCATTCATTATTAGACAGGATTAAACAAGCTACATTAATTGATATTTGAATGCCAAATCTGGTATAAGACTTATTTTGTCATGAGCATTGTACTATTTATCTATCACTTATATTCCTTGCTAAGTGTAATTGATAATTTTCTCTATGTGTTCCTAAAAGTTTTACTTTCAAATTGTAGTATATGTTAATACATTTGTTACTGCATATCTCCCCAAGTCACCCAAGCACCACCAGAATCACCCCACATCTCATTGAGCAGTAGCCTCCAAACACTGTCTAATTTTGTCACCTGCTCCTGAAGAATTTTTCATTTCTTTTAAAGTCAAATTTTATGAAAATTACTTAAGCTCAAATTTTCTTTATGATAATTATTTTTTATTATGTCTTACTATTTTACTTACAGCTTTTCTTAGTCCTTATGCATCAGAAGTGTCTTATAAATAAACAACTGACAGAAAAATGAGTCAGGACTGAGTTTGGGGTGCATGCCTTATATATAGTCAGACCTGGTTCAGCTATGGCATCACATGGTCCTCCAAGCATCATAGAGTTTGCCCTTGGAGGTCCCTGGGCACCACCAGGTGGCCCAAGGAATCTCCAGTACTCCAGGGCATAGTCTGCTCTGCATCCTTGGCCCCTGCCTTGATTGGCCAAAAGTCTCCGAACCTGGTCACTTAACTCCCTTTGTACCATTAGGAGCATCCCCTTTCCAAAAATTATGCCAGCTTAGGGGAACTTGTAATTTAGTGGATATAAGTTTCAATTTAGCAAGATAAAAGGATGTTTAAAATGATATTGACAGTGACTGTGTAACAAAATGAATGCCTTTAATATCAATGAACAGTCCACTTAGAAAGGAGAAGACTATAGATGTTGTTACATGTACTTTATTGCACTCTGAAGATGTAGAAGAATGTTTTCAAGGCATTTATAGTGTTTAGAAAATAAAATAAACAGGGCACAACAAACAGGAAGGCACTTGTTTTGCCCACAGCCCATGATAACACTTTTCAAGGACAAATAAGGAGCAATAGATCCAAAAGTCCAGGTACTTGTCTCACATGCCCGATGGCAGTTTTCTACTCTTTTCTAATGTCTATTGAGCAAAAGAATAATTAGACAGTGTTAAAAGAAACTATTTTCTTTCATGAACTTTTTCTTTTTTCCGCAAAAGGGACATACATGTCAATGTTCAGGCTCTGCACTCAGGAATCAATCCTGGCAGGCTCAGGAGACCATATGCAATGATGGAGTTCTTTTTTTGTTGTTGTTGTTGTTGTTGTTGTTGTTGGTTTTTGGGTCACACCCAGTGACGCTCGCTCAGGGGTTACTCCTGGCTATGCACTCAGAAGTCGCCCCTGGCCTGGGGGACCATATGGGGCACGGGGGATCGAACCACGGTCCTTCCAAGGCTAGCGTGGTAAGGCAGGCACCTTACCTCCAGCGCTACCACCCGGCCCCTCAATGATGGAGTTCAAACCAGGGGCAGCTCCATGCAAGGCAAACATCCTCCTCACTTGGGAGTAAGTCTGGAACACTTCCAGAAGTGCCACATCAATCTTTCCCAGAAAACAATTTCTACCAGATGCTCGAAAGCATGAACAGGATCGAAAACCAAGCACTTCTCAGATCCTAGGGGACATTTTCCATCTAGGTAGGCTACTACAATGTTGTGAAGTCAATGACCATTTAGGCAAAAATAATAAAGAGCCACTAGAAATGACCGCACTTCACATAAAACCTGGTTTTGACATTTAAAATTAGGGCCCCCCACACCTTTTGACATCAAGAAATAGGGTATATGTCCTCTTCTAGTGTATCTGAATTTGATGCTTCATTTCAAAATCTGAAGTCAGTTCCAATTTGTGATGGGTTGACTTCCAAAGTCCAGCTTTGGGGCCAAAGTATCAGTCCTTCTACAGAGAATCTGTTTATATTGAAATGGAAACTATCTTTTCCTGGATCAGACTTTGTGCTTCTCTGCTCTCCAGGGATGCTGAATCACAGCAGCAAGTCATACAGTCAAGGGAACAAACAACACCTCCTGTGCAGTCTGTGTTCTAACTTTCAGTACAGCAATCAAAGGACATGAGATATTTAGCACTGGACTGCAAAACTGCCTTTGTATTAAATGACGTTGTCAAACTACAGACAAATATTAAACATTGTGTTCATGTTCAAGGGAGACCAGGCTAGGTTAAGATGCTTAGTAAATCAGGCGCACTGAGATTTTTGGCTTCATAGGGGTTTTTCGGGATGTGCACCCATCCTGAGGAGAAAAAGTCTTATTGACTGTGAGGAAAAAAATGATTCCCTGTGAGGTTGAAGAAAATGACAAAAAGTGGGCGCCCTTCCCACCATGTGCCTTGGAAAACTCATTCTAGAGCTCTGGCCCTACTCTGGCCATCTAACTTTCTCATCCACCACCTCAGTAAAGAAGAACAGGCTATTGTCAAAACCCACACTCCAATATTCTGTGTGATGCTCCAGTTGACTTCTCAGTCACTGCCAGTGTGTTGGAACAAAGTCGCTGAATATCTCACCATCACCAACACTGGTACTTGAATTCTTGATCTTCCCAAAGGGAGATAACCCGTAGGACCGTGCCCTTTGATTGTGGCGCTCATACATATTTAGGGCTGCACGGGACATAAATCACTTTGCCGCCCGGATTAGATTCATAATATGTCGAAGATTGAACTCACAGCCTCAAGTTTATTGCAAACAAAGGCGCCTCAACCAAAATCCGAGTTGGGGAAAAGCCATTTTTGCCATTCCTGAGAAATTGCTGTTTGGGGAGAAAGTGGAAGACAGAGTTCTTGGTTCAGAAAAAATAATCAAACCCTGTTTAGAGAGTGTCTTCTAGGGAAATATCTGTAGAACTGCTTCGATGAAGCAGAATAGCAGAATATTCTACCAAAGGACCTTGGAAAGGGTCAGCGCCATCCGAACAAGGAATAGGAATATGGGAGCCACTTTAAAAGATGTGAAAGCATTTAATGGCCTCCTGAAGCAGAAAAGGGACATTTCACGTACAGTTTAGGAAATGGAGAATAGTAATGATTTCCAGTAGAGATAATACATAAGTATTGGTTATTTCATTTTAACAAGATCCACACGTAGGAAAAAGTAGATGCCTGTATTAGAGAACGCCATCTTCCTTACTGGTAAACTTTAAACTGTTCCAAACAAGGCCGGCTATTAAAATACATATCAGGCTGTTTGGAGCAGGGGGAGTGATGGCATATTTTAAATATTTTAAATATTTTTAACTCTAGGAGTTAAAATCACAAATCCAAAATATCGAGGCAATTAGCTGAATGACTTTCCAGAATGCTGATTCAAGCTGCAAAGCATGGTTTAAGAAGGCATTATTTGGGGGGGGGGGGGGGGAACTCCACCAAGAAACTTTTCCACTTTTGCACGAATGCTCTGGGGCGGGTGTGGGGTGCAGACTGCGGGCGCCCCTTTTCCCCACGTTAGCAGGACTAACCGGCGCGCCATCTGCTCTGGACTCCCGGGCCACACCCGCGTGAAGAGTTCGGGCCTGGGCAAGTCCAGACACCTCGGCGTGCGTGCAGGTTGCCGGGGGCGGCGTGGATCGTTTTCCCAACCCATCTGCTGTCCCCACCTCCTGGCTGTGCGCGCTATATACGGGCGCGGCCCAGCGGGGGAATCGGGGCTGGTCTTTGTGCATCACAAAAGGGCCTTGCGGCACTCCTAACACACCCCCATACACAAGCGCGCCCCCAGCTTGGGCTTCGCGCGGCCCGATCGGTCCCCCGGGCCGGGGCGCGCAGGTATTCCGGAAGGCGGCGGCGCCGACGCGGCACCGCGGGGCGGGTGCGGACGAAGCCCGCGGCTCGGAGCGCCAAGTCCCCACGGGGGCGGGGAACCCGGGCCGTGCCGCCGCGCGATTGGCCGAAGCCGGCCCCCCGGCCCCGCTGATTGGCCGACGCTCAAATTCGGTCTCTCGGCGCCAGACTGGGAGTTCCAGCGGGGACCGCGGGCTGGGCTGGAGGCGCGTTAGGCTTGGCTGGTCGGGCTGGTCCCTGCAGACAGAGCTAGCTCGGGGCTGCAGGGTGCAGCTTTCTCTGACCCAGGCTGGGCGAGGATCACACCCGGAGGGCTGCTTGGAGATCCAGAAGGAGGCGGGAAACGAACGCAGAGCGGGAGTAAGTGGAATGGGGGTCCCCCGCTTCTGGAGGGGAAGCGGGAATGGGAAGGCCGGGGACCCCTCCGGGTCGCGCTGCCAGCCTGGGCCAAGCACTCCAGCCCCTGGGCTTTTCTGCCTCCTGAGCCACCTTGCCTGGAGGGCTCCTGGCTCCTCTCCCTCCCCTGTCTTTCTGCCTCTCTGTCTGTCTCTGTCTCTGTCTCTCTCGCTCTTGCTCTCGCTTAACTGGCCTCTCTCCAGTTGGGCAGCCGAGGGAACCTGCTCTTCCTCACCTTTTGCAGCAATTTGTTGCAAAGATTATCCTCGGTTGCAAGACTTTAATCTTTGTAAGAATTGCAAGATTCCCTTGCCCGGGAAGCCTGGGACTGGGCGAGCATGCACTGTGGGTTTGCTCCTGCGATCAGGTTTCCTTCCCTCCCGGTTCAAAAAAAACCCCTCAAAGCCGAATTCCTCCCAAGTTTCTTTTGCGCCAAAATTAACTGACCTAGGAGAAGACCCTGAGCTTTCGGACTAGACTTGCCCTGCTCCCTCCTGACTTGGTAACACATTTGGTCTTGTTGCTTTTCATTAAGAACGGCCTGATTTGGGTGGATTTTATTTTACTTTACTTTACTTTATTTTACTTTTTACCTTCCCAAAGTACCTAAAGTTGCTTTAAGTGTTTGTGTTCGTTCAGGTTCATGGTTTTTGTTTTGGGTTTTAGAGATAGTTGTGGATTCTCTTGGAAATCTCCAAAATGTGTTTAGGAAAGGGAAGTTCATGTTCAAGAGTGCAGAGTAATACATTTTTTGTTGTTGGCGGCAGAAATACCTAACTGAAAAATCATCTTCCATTGTAAATTGTGCATTACAGATGGAGGTTAGTTGTTTAACGTTGAAAGACCTAATCCACTCCAGGCCGCCCAGACTAGATTTTGAAGATGGAGAAAACGCTCAGAAGGTAAGTGCACTTAAACTCTACCAGGTTTGTGATGAAGACTGGTTCAACTAAAACTTCCCAACATTGCCCTTGCACTTTTCTCATTAACAGTGTGTGAATGAAGATTACAGAAATGCATATTGGTCATGTGCAGGCATCCCAACGTTACTGTTGAGAAGCAGCTTTGGTGCCTGGAGTGATGCTAGACTAGACTTTTTTTTTTTTATCCTAATTTATTTGAAAGATGCACTGGACTCCAGAGTTGGAGTTTTGTAATCCCTCTGGTTGCCAGCGGAATTCGCTCATTCTTTGTTGGAATGTTAAGACTCACTTAGGAAAAGACTCTTTTGCCATCAGTGTTGGGTTATTAAAATGTTGTGTGTGGTTCTCACTCCAGTACTCTGTTCCTGGAGGCTGAGTCATTTGTCCAATGTTATTTGCCAAGCCATTTGCCCAAGAGTATATGACCTGTGCTGACTTAGAGGGCTGTTGAGCCCACCAATGTGTTTTAAGTATTTTACAGAGCTGTTGCTTGTTTTGCACAGTCATTGCCTCACCCCACTTTTTTTTTTGCACCCTTTGTCTATGATCCTTTCTCTCTCCCCAGAACATGGTCTTAGTCATAGTAATCTGAGGAATGGGGCTTGGGGAGAGAATGGGTGGTGTTTGGGCTGGCCTGTCAGTGACCAAGGATCACTTCAGGTAGCGCTGAGAGGATCAGATACTAGGGCAAAATCCAAGCAGGTACAGCCACATGCAAAGCAAGATCATTAACTCCTGTACTCTCTCCATCCCATCAACGTTAAAATGTCATTGAACCATGGGACCAGAGCCATAGCACAGCAGGAAGGGCAGTTGTCTTGCATATGCTGACCCAGGTTCAATCTCTGCCATCCCATATGGTCTTTTGAGCTTGCCAGGAGTAATTTCTAAGCATGGAGCCAGTAGTAACCCCTGAGCACCACCATGTGTGACCCCAAAACAATGGTATACTATGCAACCATCAGGAAAAAATGAAGTCATAAAATTTTTCTATACATGGATGGACCTGGAAACTATTATGCTGAGTGAAATACTTCAGTGGGAGAGAGTAGAATAGAATAGTCTCACTCATCTGTTGGATTTAAGAAAAATAAAAGACAATATTGTAGTAATACACAGGGACATAGAGATGAGGGCTAGAAGGACCAGCCCACAGTATGAAGCTTACCACAAAGAGTGGTGAGTTTAGTTAGAGAAATAACTACACTAACAACTATCATGACAATGGTAGTGAGTGAGAGAAATAAAATGCCTGTCTCAAATACTGGCAGGGAGTGGGGTAGGAGGGAGATGGGGGTTTGGTGGTGGGAATGTTGCGCTGGTGAAGGGTGGCGTTCCTTTTTATGACTGAAACCCAATTACAAATATGTTTGTAATCATGGTGCTTACATAAAAATAAAACAAAAAATTATCATTAAACCCATCTTAATGTGCTGCCCTTACTTGCCCTTGTATCAGGAAAGTGTAAGGAAGCTGTTCACAGTGAAACTCTTCAGTAATTTTGGCAGAAGCAAACTGGGACGCCAAACCTGGTTTTAGAAACTGATTCTAAATCTGTGCAGAGTGCCATTTGAGTACTGAATTTCTTGTCTTTTTATTTTTTGCTTTAGCATCAAACTGGGTGAAAAACACCTGCTAAATGGGCTTTTGGTGCATAATTGACACTTGTTCATTTTAAGTAGTTGTGAAAGATTGTGTTTTTCCTCTAGCTATCTCCTTATCCCCCCACCCCTGCCACCTGTGTTTCAATGTATTTTTGTTAGAGGAGGAAATATACCTGAACATTTCTCTAAAGGAGTTTTTGTTTAGTTATGTTTTTACTTGGTTTGGGGACCACATCTGGCTAAGCTGAGCGCTTACTTCTAACTGCTCAGAGATCACTCCTGACGGTGCTGCTTAGGTGCTTGGATATTGTGCTGGGGATTGAATGCAGTGCAGCCTCATGCAAGGCAAAAAGTCTCACCCACCATACTATCTCTCCACTCCTTAATGAGAACTTAAAATACATAATCTAAGTATGGGCCAGTGATAAAGCCTAGACTTCTGAATATTCCAAGATGTAGCTTCAGGAGTTTCAGAGCAAACTATTTTGTATTCCTTTGTAATTTAAAGGTAACTGTTCTGAGACATTTACATAAAGCTGGAGTTTGTGTCCATTCCCCCCGCCCCTTACCCGGTCAAGCAAGGATTTCCAGGTTTATTGAGACACCTGGATTTGGAGTCCTTGAAAGCTGGACTTGATTCTCTCCCCGCTTTTCCCCCACAGCAAGGATTTCCAGGTTTATTGGGACACCTGGATTTGGAGTCCATGAAAGCTGGGCTTGATTCTTGCTTTGCTATGTAGTAACTATGTAACCTCAAACAACTATATTTATTCAGTCTTATAACAAATATTTATGTTCCAGGTGCTGGGGAGACAGTGGTGTAATAAGTCTCTTTGCCTCTTAAAGCCTGCTTTTTTTTTTCTTCTATATATTGAAGCTACTAAATTGTTCCTCTCCCTTTGTGTTTTGTGAGGAACCTGGCAACACTTAGTATTCACATTTTACTCACTTTAAGCCAACAGATCCCAAATAAATCTAGTGCAGGTCCTATTCTCCCTTACCTGAGCAGGTCTTCCAGAAACTGCTATAACTAATTGGCATGACTGTCTTTTGGTAAATACATGTTGGGAACAAGCACCCAGCAGAATTGAGGGGAAGACAGACAATCTGGGGATGGTTAGGGAGCTTCCCAGGTGAGATCCTGGCTGGGTGGGATCTCAGAAAAGAACTTGAGTGAATGGGTTACAGAAAATAGTCAAAGAACTCAGAGAACAGCCCAAAATAAGTGATGTTGAGTTGTTGCTTCTTAAATCCTTTGAGATTTAAGAATGCCAAATGCCAATTGACGTTTAGAGCATTTATTATTTTCATTCCTAAGAAGTTGACAATGTATTTATGGGGCCATCCAAACCAAACAGTTGAACACTTAGCTCTTCAGTACTATGCTGCTCTAATCTACCAGTGCTGGAGTGGTAAAGAGTTTTGGGGCCACACCACACCCATGGGTGCTAAAGGGTGACCTGCGACTCTAGGGAGCAAACTCAGGGGCTTCTCAGATGCAAGGTGTTTATTCCAGCCTTTTGTAGTATCTCCTTGGCCTGTGGTACCTCCTTTTGACTGTCAGCTAACTGACCAAGACTTAGTAATACTACCTTATGGCTATATCTTCTGACCTTTTGCAGAGAACTTTATTTTCTCTAACTAGAATCTATAATTGTATTATCCAAGTATCCTGGTTCCTGTTGTGGAATTAGAACTTAAGATTCCAGTCTTTAATTGTTGTCAGTGCCTTTGGGGACAGATAAAGTAGAAATGATGGTTTGGGATCCAGATGTGAATGTGTTTTTGAGCCATTGGGAGGATTTTGTCTGTGTTTGAGGACTTTGAGGCAATCAGTGCTAAGGCATAGGGAAAAAGATAAAACCAGTTAAAGAATAAAAATGAGGACTATGTTTCAGACAAATCCACATTCTGTACTGTCAGTGTTTTTTGAAGGTCTTCCATTTCTTTGGGAGATTATTTAAGGAAGGTGAATTCAGTGCCAAGTGGCAGGCTTTAGGGAGGTTGAGAATCTGGTCACCAGTGTGGAGGGAAGGTTACAATGGATTGGTGTTAGAATATTGAATGCAAGAAATAACTGTATTGTGAGTAATTCTATGAACTATAATATAAAGGACTTTAGTTTAAAAATTAAAAAGAAAAGTGAATTCCATCTTAAATATATCTACACAGTCATAGATCTCAGCCTGTTTGGGGAAACATTGAGGATTCCACCAATGTGTGGGTGTCAGACTAAACCCACATGCAGGGGACAGGACCTCCTGTACTTCAGGGCTCCATGAAAAGGTACAATGTGTAAGCTTTGTGGTCAGAGTTTTTCTCTGAGCATCCTGCCTAGTGTGTGATTTTGTTGTACAAGTCTGTCGATGCAGGAAGCCTGGAGTTGCTAGACATGGGTTTGGGTTTTGGTTACTAGACATCGATTAGACATGGGTCCTAGCTGGATGTCAGTAGTGAGTTTTACTTACCTACAGCCTGACTCATCTTAGAACCACAATTGTGAGTGTGCGAGTGTAAGAGAGTCCAATTGGAGAGGGACAAAGACGGGAATCTGAAAATGTTGGAAACAAAGAATCCTTAAAGGAGACAGTGGTCCTTTTTCATAGTAGTCTAAGGACCTATCATTAGCCTTCCTTGTCTTCCAATGATCTAATTATCTACTCAGAAAGTATACTGGGAGGGGTCAGGGCTATAGCACAGCTGAGAGAATGTTTGCCTTGCACATGGCTGATCCCAGTTCAATTCCTTATGGTTCCCAAGCACCACCAGGAATGACCGCTGAGGACCATCAGGTGTGGCCCAAAAGCCAAAAAAGGAAAAATAAAAACAAAGTATCTCAGGAGACAGATATAAGTCCAAAAACTGATCATCCAGAGGCTGGAGCGATAACTCAATGGTAGGGCGCTTGCCTTTCACGTGGCTGACCCAGGACAGACTATGACTCGATCCCCCAGTGACCCTATGGTCCCCCAAGCCAGGAGTGATTTCTGAGCACATAGTCAGGAGTAACCCCTGAGCATCACTAGGTGTGGCCCAAAATAAAAAAAAAAAAAAAAAAAAAAAACTGGTCAGCTACTTGCAAAAAACAAACTCAGATCTCCATTTAACACCAAGCACAAAAGTCAAATATATACCTTATGGTTTGGGGTCTGATATCAAGGTCTTTAGTTTATTTTCATTTGACCTTTGTTCAGGTTAATGAGGGGCTAGAGTGGTTGCAAAAGCGGTAAGGTGTCTGCCTTGCCCACACTAGCCTAAGATGGACCATGCTTCGATCCCCCAGAGTTTCATATGGTCCCACAATCCAGGAGTGATTTCTGAGCTCATAGCCAGGAGAAACTCCTGAGCATCACCAGGTGTGGCCAAAAGCAAACAAACAAAAGGGTTAATGAGGGAGAAATAGAGGCTGGAGAGATAGCATGGAGGTTAAGTGTTTGCCTTGCATGCAGAAGGTCATTGGTTCGAATCCCAGTATCCCATATGGTTCCCCTGAGCCTGTAGGGAGCGAATTCTGAGCATGGAGCCAGGAGTATCTCCTGGGCGCTGCTGGGTCTGACCCAATAACCCCCCCCCCCCAAAAAGGGAGAAATATAAATCAGGAGAGAGAGCTAAAGGAACAATAGAAACGGATTTGTAAAGTAGTAAGGGAGGAAAAGAAATAAAGGGCTATAGACAACAGAAAGGACTATATACAACATAGAAAACATTATGTACAAATGGACATTAAATAGACATAAAGTAGCCACCACATTCATACACACACATAGACAGACAGTGAAAATCGACTTATAGATTGCAGTTGAAAAACTGGCACAATGTAATGGGTCAAAGTGCTTCAAAAATATAAAGCCAGCATGTCAAATGGAAGTTTTCCAAGTCCTAGTAGGTTTAATCATCATTGATGAGAGAAAACTTTGCTGAAAAAGGCTTCGTGGTTTAGAACCGGGATCAGCAGCTTGCAGCTCCAGCACCGCGTGCATCTCTTTTGAAGCTTTGCCCTGGCTCCGATATCAGGGCTGATAGAGGGTCCCGGGAAGCAATATTACTGAAATATTTTAATTGGCTATTAATTTGCACAAATGTATTTTACATTGTTTTCATTTATCTTCTACCCAGATCAAAACTACTGCTCAGAATTAATGACATACTTTATTTTTACATATTAAAATTTAAATTTATTTTTTATACATATCTTTATTTATCCTTTTCTAAACTAATCTCTCTGGCTCTGAGGTGAAAAAGTTCTTTTTTTACTCTGGTGAAAAAGTTCTTTTTTTCTTCAGATCAGCAGCTAACTTCAGGATCCTGTATATAACATTACAATAACAAATATTGTATGCAGTGCTATAGGTCTGTAGTTTTTCATCTGTTTGCCATCATAGGGAAAGCATTTCAGCTGTATTGCCAGCAAACATGGTAATTTCCAAATTTCTGTCTTTTTTAAAAAATTCTGCTGTGTGTTTCAGTGACTACAATAACCCTAAAATTGTCTCTCAGCTCTTCTTTGATAATAACTTAAGACAATCTTGCAACATGCATTTATCTGTAGAAAAGACAAGGATAAAAGAGTAAAGATCTCAAATGAGATTCTTGGTGGCATATGAGTCATTGAACTGTGGCTTTGAACTGGCCTTGCGAAGGTGTTGCAATAATATGAGGCATTGAACTGTGAATTTGAACTGGCCTTGGGACAGTGTTGTAATAATAGACTCATTAAATTGCTTGTGTCTCTGCCAAGCTTGTTTTGCACCTTTTGAGTAAACAGGATGATCACCATTTTCCTCTTTAGGTCTTTTCTGCCTATCAACTTTGTTCATGTACTAAGGAAGATCATCAGGAAGGGAGGTTGGGTAGGGATGTGTTATTCTGCTCTCAATTGCTTATGAAAATCACTCCCCCCGTGGTTTAATGAAACTGGAGCTACATGTGGCAGAAAAAGAACCTGTTGGGGCCTGAGAAGATAGCATCCCATATGGTCCCCTGAGCCTGCAGGAACAGTTTCTGGACATAGAGCCAGGAGTAACCCCTGAGCACTGCTGGGTGTGAACCCCCCAAAAAAGAAAAAGAACCCTGTTGGTTCTCCAGCCCCAAGCACCTCAGTCTCTGACAAGCATATGCTGGAGGCAATATGCTATTCCTTCCAGCCTATAAGGTATATCCTGCAAGGCCCTGTTTCAGGACCAATGTTTGAAAGCAATCACATAAACTTCAGTGCCAGACTCAAACATTCCTTCAAACTCTCTGCCCTGAATTTCAAGGGTTAACATTGTTTTTTTTTTTTTTTTTTCTTTAAGCTTAACAATAAAAGCTATTAAGGGGTTAGTAGAAGTGTCAGGTTTGTTCTTACAAAACTCCCAGCCCTGATGTGTTCTGATTTGTCAGGCATAACATAAGGAAGTAATAAAATCCGAGTTTTTACCTTTTCTAAAGTCCAAACTATGGGCACGGACAGAACATTATTTCTCCAACATGGTCAGAATCTATAGTTCCCAGATGAACAGAAATACCTTTAAGAATCAGATTGCTTCTCCCTATTATCAAGCCGATAATTTCTGAAGGAATCAGTCCTTTTATTCCAGATCTTATGTTGTAAGGACTGAGCTAATATTATGGTTAATTCTTTAAGAACTGTGACTTCCACTTCAGGAAGCTGTGCGCTTGATATAGGTTCCTTTAATGAATTTATGCTGTGTAGTTCTCTTGGGCTGTGTGGGAAGCTGAGTTATTGATGAAGAAGTTCCCTGATTTTGTGAAGTTTGGGATTGGTCCCTGTCCTCATATCTTGAGACTTGGTGATTACTGTATTTTTCGCTCTATAAGACTCACTTGACCGTAAGATGCACATAGTTTTTAGATGAGGAAAGCAAGAAAAAGAATATTCTAAAGCAAATGTTGCAACATGAGATGCTGTCAGAAGATGGTGGCTGGGAACAACCAGCCTGTGAGACTGAAGTATATTTACAATATGCCAATCCACAGCTGGTTAAACACATTTACCTAACTTTGTTTTTACATCAGAAAATTAAAAAAAATCATTTAAAAAAATACTGTTTAGGGCCGGAGAGATAACACAGCAGTAAGGCATTTGCCTTACATGCAGAAGGATGGTGGTTCAAATCCCAGCGTCCCATATGGTCCCCAAGCCTGCTGGAGGCAATTTCTGTGCATAGAGCCAGGAGTAGCCCCTGAGTGCTGCCGGGTGTGACCCCCCCCAAAAAAAAAACAACATAGAAATACTGTTTTGTTAATATAAACGATAAAAGTAACAGCAACCATTAGAAAATGAATTAACCTGATTGCTTGTACTATGTGGTATATCAGTGTTATTGCACTGATTGCTCTCCTCCCCTGTACCCAGGCTTCAGCTCCAGGAAGCATTCATTCCATAAGATGCACAGACATTTTCCCCCATCTACAGTCGTTATGTAAATGTCCCATTTTGCCACAGTTAAAGCATCTGACTAAACTCAGTGCTGGTTTTGGACCCTTTCTACAGTTACTGGAGATATGATAAGAAAAGGAGTAACAATCTCTAGCCCAGAGAAATTTTTTGCCACACCTTGGGCAAAGTCAGGTGGTCTCCTTGAGCAGAGTCCACTATGTCCTCTAACAAGAAAATTGTGTTCATTCTGGTTTCCCCGGGGTTTGCCTCTGTGTAGCATAGCTTATTAAAGGGTCAGTGGGGATGGGTGGGGAGAACTGGATATTCCAATATTCCTACAAGCATTTAGAAATCCCTTGATATCTCTCTCCCTAATGAGACATAATATAGCCTGATAATTTTCATTGGCATTTTCTTTTTTTTGTTTGTTTGTTTTTGTTTTTGGGCCACACCCGGTGATGTTCAGGGGTTACTCCTGACTATTCGCTCAGAAGTCGCTCCTGGCAGGCACGGGGGATCATATGGGGAACCGGGGGATCGAACCGCGGTCCGTCCTAGGTTAGCGCAGGCAAGGCATTTTTGTCAGGATCTGTTGTGCTACTGTGTCTTTAATCTACCTTCAGATAGCCTCTGCCAGTTTCCCCAGAAGTTCTGTGTATGGCTCAGAAACTCCGTGTAAAATCTTTGCATAGCTTCCCTTAAATTTGACTTCATAATCAGCGTTTTTTTCAAGCCTTCAACACAAGCTTTATGACGAGTTCGAAAATAGCACAAGGTGGGAGCCAGAGAGATAGCATGAAGGTAGTGTGTTTGCCTTGCATGCAAAAGGACGGTGGTCCCCTGAGCCTTCCAGGAGCAACTTCTGAGCTTAGAGCCAGGAGAAACCCCTGAGCACAGCCAGGTGTGATCCAAAAAACCAAACAAAAAGAAAATAGCACAAGGTAATTTTGCTTGCTTATTTGTTTCTGAGAATTCTCCTTCTCCTAATAGCAATCATAAGACAACAGGACGTCTGTAAACATCCTTTCAGAGTGATTTAGGTTATTAAGCTTAGTTTTAGCTCCTTCAACAAACCACATCTTCCACTATAAAAGTTGGAAAGTACTCAGGCAGGTATTAGCAACAGTATTAAAGTCCTGATGGGTCCAACACCCACTGTCACATCAGGTACCAAGGAATTCAACACAATTGGAGAAAGTAGACTATACTCTGAGCGTGCTTTCTTAAATCGACCGAAATATTCCATATTTAAACCCACATAGGTTGAAGGTTTTCCTGGTGAAAAGGAGCTGGTTCTGTATCTGTGTTAGTATCAAACAGAATTTACAGCTGCCATGAGGGCAGGTGGGAATTATCCCATACTCTCTAAGGAGTTGGGGGGGGGGGCAGAGTGGTGTTCATCCCACATTCTCTAGGGAGCTGCGAGGGGTGGGGTGAGTAGCAACCTTACAGATCCACATTCTGACTCATCACATTGGGCTGTCACTGTCTCGTTTTCACTTGTTTCATTTAGTAAATCAGTATCAATGGCTGGCAGTTCCTCTGGCCTAGTGCCAGTGGGGAACAGTAAATTACCAGCCTCTAGGCTTTTGACTTGAGCATACTTGACTACTGGGAATGTGCTTTTGTTTTCTAAAACTGGAGACTTTTCAGAAATTTTAGGAAGCTTCAGAAACAGTTGAAGGCATTTCAAATTGCTTGGCTTGAGCTTTATACATTTCACAATACATATAAGCTATTACGCTAATAAGAATCACTACCAGAATAACCAATGTATAAAATACTACATCAATATGTTTTACCTTGACTGTTGGAATAAAGAAGGTAGCAATATACATGAGGAGAGGCCAGGGTACCTCGACCAAAAACTAAGCCAGTGTCATAACCTTGAACAAATAGAAGCGGGGCCCGGGAGATAGCATGGTGGTAAGGCGTTTGCCTTTCATGCAAAAAGTCATCGGTTCGAATCCCGGTGCCCCATATGGTCCCCTGTGCCTGCCAGGAGCAATTTCTGAGCATGGAGCCAGGAGTAACCCCTGAGCACTGCCGGGTGTGACCCAAAAAAAAAAAAAAAAAAAAAAAAAAAAGAACAAGTAGAATCCATACACAGTGGATCAATCTACTTGAACAACTACAAGACTACCCCAGGGAACATCTCACCAGTTGTAGATGGGGTCCCTGCACAAGCCACGAAGTGAAGTGGAAACCTCAAACCCCAATCCCAGGGAATTGCAGGGACGCAGGTCTAGAAGCAAACACCAACATAGGAAATAATCCACGCACAAAGATATGGAGATTAAACAGGTTCAGGGACTTCTACTGCAAGCCTTCTGCTCATTAGCCCTAAACCCAGCAAGCAGAAAGTTCAGTAGTGAAAAACCGAAATAAGAAGCCGCTTCTCCCTGAGACTTAGGAGTTTTATTGGAACCCCAAAGACCACACCCCGGGGAGGAAAACAGGTAGTCTAAAGCACCAATTCAAAAGGTGCTTTGATCCAAAGTTACTTCCGTCCAATGAATGACAAGTTTTTCCTGAATAGCATAGAAACCACACCCAGGGGCAAACGGTGGTCTAAGGCACTAGTCCAAAAGGAGTTTCAATCCAAAAGCTGCTTCCATACATTGAGTAACAAGCATATCCTGCATAGGATGGAAACCCACACTCAACACCCAGTGATGCTCCCTCATTAGTGGAAACAGTTAACGAATGAAACAGGCACTTAGAAACATTATGGGCTCAGTTTTCTCTTGCCCTACATAAGCATTCCCACCCGTCACAAAACCCACCACTCCATTTCCTCACTTCTTATTTTTCACCATGAAAAATAAGTTTCAAGACTAACAAAGACATAATGAGTCTGGTTTCTGTTGTCCTGCCTGGATCAATGGTAATGTAGGAATCCTCTGGAATCACACTTCCCACTTGTCGCTCTTACTAAATACTCTTTCTCTCCCCCCATCCCCCCATTCAAATAGGAAAATATTTTTGTTGATCTATCAAGAATGGCTCCGAAGACGCCAATAAAAAACGAACCAATTGACTTATCAAAGCAAAAGCTCTTCTCCCCAGAAAGAAGCCCCATTACGCCAGTTAAGCTGGTGGACAGGCAACAGATAGAGCCCTGGACGCCCACTGCTAACCTGAAGATGCTCATCAGTGCTGCCAGCCCAGACATCAGAGACCGTGAGAAGAAAAAGGAGCTTTTCCGACCCATTGAGAACAAGGATAATGCTCTCACAGAGTCTTTGCAGGTAAACAGGCCACTACCTCTAGGATGGGTAGAGTGTTTATGTTGTTAGTAACTGGTGATCAAATCAAATTCTTAGATTTTTATTTACTCTTGAACCCAAAACGTTGTCTTTCCAAAGCTCTGACTTTCTAGCTAAAATGAAAATCTTTTTTTTTTTGTTGTTGTTGTTGTTGTTTTTTGTTTATATTCTTTGTTTTGTTTTTGGGTCACTCCCGGCAGTGCTCAGGGGTTACTCCTGGCTATCTGCTCAGAAATCACTCCTAGCAGGCACAAGGGACCATATGGGACACCGGGATTCAAACCAATCACCTTAGGTTCTGGATCGGCTGCTTGCAAGGCAAACGCCACTGTGCTATCTCTCCGGGCCCCGAAAATCACTTTTTATTGTGAATATTTTTCCTTTTTTCTTTCCTTTTTATTTTTTGGTTTTAGGACCACACCCAATGATGCTCAGGGGTTACTCCTGGCTCTCTGTTCAGAAATCACTCCTAGTAGATTCAGGGAATCATATGGGATGCTGGGGATCAAAGGGATCAAACCCAGGTCAACTGTGTGCAATACAAACATCCTTCCTGCTCTGCTATCATTCTGGGTTTTTTTTCTTTTCATTTATGATACCCCTTTGGCCTGTATTCATTATAAAATGACCCTAAAGCAATAATTACAACTTTGATGTAATGAAGGAATTTCGTTTGGTTTTATTTTTGATACTAAGAATTCTAATTGTTGCTCTGGTTTTAATAGTAATATTAAATGCTTTTAATTTGAGGAATTAAATTATATGTAACCACATAAGTCATCTTTAAATTACCTAGTATGTGAAGAGCCAGAACCATATAATCACCAGCATATTTCTACTTTTTAAAAAATTTACTGATCAACGTTTTTCATTGCTATCCCAGTGCTTTCCCAGAATTATTAAGAAAGATATATTTGGGGCCCGGGAGATAGCATGGAGGTAAGGTGTTTGCCTTTCATGCAAAAGGTCATCGGTTCGAATTCTGGTGCCCCATATGGTCCCCCGTGCCTGCCAGGAGCAATTTCTGAGCATGAAGCTAGGAGTAACCCCTGAACACTGCCGGGTGTGACCCAAAAACAAAAACAAAAAAAGAAAGATATATTTAAGTAGCAATATTTTTTCAATTTTTTTATTCATTGGGTGAATTTTCTAGGCTATAAAAATGACCAAGATAAAGAGATTGGGAAGAGTGAAGAGAAAAAGGGTGATTTGAGTTATAAATTGAAATGAATAGAACAAAAGGAATCAGCTATATGCCACTTTAGCATGATAGAACAGATTCTCCAACATAACTGCATACAAATTACACATTTGGGGAGAATTCCTATATGTTCAAAGTCAGGGAAATGTCATAATTTTCTCTTCCATAAAATATCTGTCAGGCTTTCTTTTTTTTTTTTTTTTTTTTTT
>PVKC010011845.1:0-24278 GCA_004027635.1 Crocidura indochinensis | reverse complement strand
TTCTTCTTTCTTTCTTTCTTTTCTTCCTTTCTTTTCTTTCTTGTTTTCAAGACAGGCATTTTATTTCTCTCACTCACTACAATTCTCATGATAGTTGTTAGTGTAGTTATATCTCTAACTGAACTCACCACTCTTTGTTGTAAGCTTCATATCATGGGCCATTCCTTCCAGTCCTCATCTCTATTGTCTTTGACTATTATTACAATAATGTGTTTTATCTTTCTTAAATCACACAGATAAGTGAGATGATTCTGTATCTATCTCTTTTAACTTATTTCACTCAGCATAATAGTTTTCATGTCCATTCATATATAGAAAAAATTCATGATTTCATTTTTCTGATGGTTGCGTAGTATTCCATTGTGTATACGTAACACAGGTTTTTTTTTTTTTAGCTATTCATCTATTGAAAGGCATCTGGGTTGTTTCTAGATCCTGGCTATTGTAAATAAATGCTGCAATGAATATAAGTGCAGAGAAGGCATTTTTGTGTTGTGTTTTTGTGTTTCTAGGGTATATACCTAGGAGTTGTATAGCTGGATCCTAAAGGAGCTCAATTTCCTGTTCTTTTAGGGCTAGACTAGATGGCATTCCCACAAGCAGTAAATAAGGGTTTCTTTCTTTCCATTTTCCCCAAAGCTGATTGTTCTTGTCCTTTGTGATGTGTGCCAATCTCTGTGACAGGAGATGGTGCCTCATTGTTGTTTTGATTTGCATCTCCCTGATGTTTAGTGATGTGGAGCATTTTTATGTGCCTTTAGGCCATTTGTATTTCTTCTTTGAGGAAGTGTCTGTTCATTTCTTCTCTACCTTTTATGAATATATTTTAAATTCTTTTAGATTTACATATATAGTAAAGATCTGACATTTATTTATTTATATATTTATTTTGGTTTTGGGGCCACCCACCAAACCTGATAACCCTCAGGGGTTACTTCTGGCTATGTGCTCAGAAACGGTTCCTGACTTGGGGACCATATTGGATGCCAGGGAATCAAATCACTTTTCGGCCTAGGTTAGTGGGTGCAAGGCAGACACCTACCGTTTTTGCCACAGCTCAGGGCCCAAGATCTGACTTTTGTCTTTCTGGAGGGATCACCTTTTATATACCCCAGACGAGAATAAGATTTGTGTTTTTGGTTTTTGAGCCACACCCGTCAATGTCCATGGTTTACTCCTGGCTATGAGCTAAGAAATTGATCCTGGCTTTGGGGGACCATATGGGACACCAGGAATTGAACCCAGGTCAGTCCTCAGCAACCACCCTATGTTGTACTATCTATCTGGCCCCAGAATATTATGTTTTATGGCTACATAAAATTTAGCTAAAAGATCCTAGAGAAATGCTTCAACTTATTTTTGTTGGGCATACAAAGTACAGTATTATCTTTCCCCTTAATGATATATTATTATAATTTGATGCCAAAGCAATCATCCTGACACTGTCAAAACTAAGTCCAGACTTGGTTTTGCTAAAACACTTTTTTTTGAAAGCTGCAATACCTATAACTTAACTTGCATGCTAATTGAGGACATGTGAATGTGTACATATTTATGCACATATTTATCAAATTATAGATAATTATATGGATTATAATGTCCAATAGTGCCAAGGCAAGTGATAGGAATTGGTCAAGTGTCATAAAAGGAAAGAAGAAAGTGATGTTGGCTATCAAAGACAATACTCACCAGCACATTGTATCCGTGATATTTCTCCAGCATTCTCAACTTCAAAACTTCCATAGAAGATAAATACCTTGTACTTTACAGATGATTTTTTTGTGGTCTTCCAAAACTATGTTTTATAGGCCTATGATCTTATATGTGTTATTGACCAACAAACCATAGCTAAAAGCCAAGACTAATGGATGCAGTACTTCTTTACCCTATAGTGCCAAGGTTTTCCAGGACCTGGGACACCATGTAGTACCATATATTCAAAATATGTTTGTCGCATACAAGATAAATAACTTACACTTTAAATTTATAGATGTGCTATCATGCAAGCTTATGGTATCTGATAATTTTTAAGAAATATATTTTTATTTTTATTAAATATTAGTATTTGTAAAAAACTCAATATATTCTTATATTAAACATTCTTCAATATTCTTCTCAAAAGATAGAATGTCAGTATGATTTGAAAGTTTTTCTTAAATATGGAACACTTGATGAATTTGCATGTCATTCTTGCACAGGGGTCATGCTAATCTTCTCTGTATCGTTCCAATTTTATATATGTGCTGCTGAACGGAGTACTGATTTGAAAAGTTTAAAGCCTCTTCTTATACTAAATTTTATGCAAGTTATCATTATAAAATATATAAATAGGAAAACTCAGTTCTCTTCTCAAATAAGCCCTGAAATATTGTGAAATCAACATTAGAAAGTTCATATTTAGGTATTTTAGAAAATTATGTGAATGTGCTGTTTACCTCAAATTCAATGACTTCACTTGCAGAAATGTATCTTTAGTAAAGACAATATACACCAACGTTGATATATTCTTTTCTGAAATGTTTCGCTGACACTACTATAGGTTCTGATTAGAGGAGAATGGATACCAGAATAATGAACAACATCTTATAATAATACTTTAGTATTAAAGCAATATTTCTAGAAGAGTGTCTAATTACTTGAGTTTAAAGATTATGACAATGTCAAAGAACTGTTAGAATGAAGTGAAAGAGACAATACTTTATGTAGGGGGAGTTTATTTTAGATATTAGATGTAGAGGATGGTGTATTTTAGAGAAACGTAAGAGCACAAATTATGTTAACTTAGAGAAAAAGTATGCAGCCTTCAGGAGAGATGAAGTCATGAAGTTTTCCTATACATGGATGTACGTGGAATCTACCAAGCTGAGTGAAATAAGTCAGAGGGAGAGAGAGAGACACAGAATAGTCTCACTCATCTATGGGTTTTAAAGAAAATAAAGTCATTTTTGCAATAATCATCAGAGACAATGAGAGGAGGCTGGAACTTCCAGTTCACTTCATGAAGCTCACCACAAAGAGTGGTGAGTGCAGTTATTAAAATAACTACACAGAAAACTACCATAATCACGTGAATGAATGAGAGAACTGGAAAGCCTGTCTGGAGTACAGGTGTGGGTGGGGTGGGAGGGAGGGAGACTTGGGACATTGGTGGTGGAAATGTTGCACTGGTGAAGGGGGTGTTCTTCACATGACTGAAACCTAATCACAATCATATATGTAATCAACATATTTAAATAAAAAAAAGGTTGAGCTAATGAAAGAAAGCTGTCCTAATAAAATAAGGCCAACCAGGAGCTGCACTATATAATCCCAGCACACTTAGCGTTTAGTATGTTTGGACAACAATCAGGTTTATTCAGATATTTATATCTGTCTAAATGACTCCAGAATTGTTTACTGGATTTTCTATTTGCAATAGTCTTATTTGCATACAAGTCATATATTCAACTATTCATTCATTTAAAGCATATGAGTAATTATTTTTAAGTAAATATAAAGAGGAATACTTAAATTTTAGAATGCTTTTTTGACCCTATAAATAAACATGTACTTTTTATAATTGATTCTTCTTTTGTCTCTATACTTCAGTTATGTTACCACTTATGTATTTGTTGTTATCATAGAGCTATCTATTTAGACATGTTTCATGTGTGACATAGAGGAATAATATAATTTGATGGTGTAGAATTGTGTGATGGGATTCTTGCAATTAAGATATTTTAGGATTTAAACATAGAATAAAGATATAGTCTTTTCATGTTTATAGATGAAGGGTAAGTATGCAATTCTAAATTGATCTATTCACAGTTCTAGAATGTTTATGCTATTTATGCTACATTATAAATAATTCATTAAAACATGGGTATTAATTTGTATTTGAACAAAATGCTTTGGCAACTTATCAGCATATATCTGAGAGTTGAAGTGATAGCCAATATTGCATCTTTAACATTGTGAGATTATAGGTTTTCCTAAGTTATTGTCACTATTTTACATTCCTCTCTGAAGATTTAATTCTCTTACAAAATCAACAGAAACTTCTATTATCTGCCATTTTGAAGTGCATAATGGACAGTTTTAGAGTGTGTGGGAGGCCAGAGCCATTTTTTTGTGGTTGTTGTTGTTGGATTTTGGGTCACACCCAGTGACTCTTAGGGGTTACTCCTAGCTATGCTCTCAAAATAGGCCCTAGCTGGGGGACCATATGGGAAGCTGGGGGATCAAACCGCGGTCTGCCCAAGGTCAGCTATGTGCCAGGCAAACACCCTACCACCAAGCTCAGAGCCATTCTTAATAATTCTTGTCTAACTTGGCTGGAGAATTGATTGCTTGGGCCCCAGAATTTAATGCTGTAAAAGTACTTTGCAACTAAGGACACCAAGACCACTCCAATCAGTGCTTAGGGGTCTTCTGAATTAGTGTAAATTTATACTGCTGGGACTCCAGTGCTTCAGCTGACATTTGTGGAATGCTATATGGTGCCAGAAATAGACCTCCTCAGACATACTCAAATCCCTATACTGTCACTCTTTCCTTTATATGCCTTACTTAAAAAAAAAATCCAAATGGATAGGAATGATGTCTCATTATGATTTTGATTAGCTTTTCACTAAGGGTTTTTGGTTCCATTTTAGATGCTTTTGGCCTCTGTGTATCTTTTGGAGAGAGATCCTTTTTTTTTTTTCATATTTTAATTATCAGAATAATCCATTTTGTTCCTGAACTGAAAACATATATAAATAATGCATATTATTTTATAAAATTACATTTTTTAAATATGAATTCTTCGTTAGCAATGAGAGTTGTGGTATTTACTCTCATTTTGTTGGTTGTTTTTATTATTTCTGAAAATTAATATTTCTTGAAATTAATCTTAATAAACCAATGTTTGTCATTACATGTAAGGAGTTTTCAGTTGCTATCTTTTAAAATTATTTTCTCCATCTTATTTGATAATCCTGGTACTCTAATTAGGTAAATTGTGTTGCATTTAATGTTCTCCACATTTCCTAAGGCTCTGTTCATTTTTTAAAATTTCAGATTGAATTATTGTGTTAATTTGCCATTAAGTTAGTTAATTCTTCTGGCATCTCAAGTTCACTGTTGAGTTTTTAAAATTTTTTCTTCATTTAAGCACCAAGGTTATACAATTTTTCATGATTGAGTTTTTTTTTTGTTTGTTTGTTTTGGGGTGGGTAAAACCCGGCGGCACTCAGGAGTTACTCCTGGCTCTGTGCTCGGAAGTCGGTCCAGGCAAGCTTGGGGGACCATATGGGGTGCCAGAATTTTAACCGGGATCTGTCCAGTGTTGGCTGCATGCAAGGCAAGCTCCCTACCACTATGCTATCTCTCCAGCCCCCAATGATTGAGTTTTAATCATAAAATGTATACTATACTTCAGCAGTGAACATTTCTTGTCACCAGTGTCGCCAGTTTCCCACGCCCCCCACTCTCCCCATCAGCTGCCTCTTGGCAGATATTTTACTCTTCTCTCTCTCCCTATGTCTCTTTTCTGTTTTTCTTTTTTGACACTGTGATTTACACTATTGATAATGAAGATGTGTGTATTTTGCAAATCACTTTATCACCTTTTATCACCCATTTTGTCCAGAATGATCAGGTCCAATTATCCTTGTCATAGTGTTTCCTACTCTATCCTAGATGCATTGCCACACTATTTGTGATAAGCTTCCTACCATGGAAGCTTCTGACCTTCGTCTATATTGTTTCTAGATATTACTACCATGCTTTCTTTTTTTACCCCTTATATCCTATAAATAAATGAATTTACTCTATGTCTGTATCTTTCCATCTCCATTTCACTTAGCATAATAATCTCCATATCCACCCAAGTAGATAGCTGTTAGGAAAAATTAAGTCATGAATTTTCTTATACTTTTGTTGAGGATATTTGAGTCTGTGATTTTTAGGACTGTAACCCTATATTAGGCCTGAGTGATAGCACAGTGGTAGGTTGTTTGCCTTGCGACTGACCCAGGACTAACTTGGGTTCAATTCCTGGCTTCCCATATGGTTCCTCATGCCAGGAGCGATTTCTGAGCACATAGCCAGGAGTAACCCCTGAGCATCACCGGGTGTGACCCAAATACCAACCAACTAATATAACCTTAAATATAATCCTTTTTTTTTTGTCTCTGTCTGATTTTGGTTTCAGGCTAACTCAGCTTCATAGAAACTATTTGGGTGTGTTTTATTTCTCATATTTCAGGTTGGTTATTTAAAAGTTTTGATAGAACATCCTCTTTAATGCACTTATTTCTTCAAGATTCTCTTATTTCATGACATAAAGATTCTAAAGTAATCTCTGATTACCCTTTGAATCTCTGTATTATCTGTAGTGATATCCCCTTTTCATATCTCTTTCTTTTAATTAAGTTTCTGTCTTTCTTTTTGAGGGCTACTGATGGTTTATTAATCATTTTTTAGACAATCAAATTATGATTTCATTGATCTTTTGGATTGTGTTTTTGGTGTCCAGTTCATTTATTTCTGCTCTAAGTTCCATTATTTCCTTTTTACCTGCCAATTTAAGCTCATTTTGTTTCTCCTTACTCAATTTCTTGACCTGCACTATTAAGTTATTCTCTTTATTCCTTCTGGATGAATACTTGTAAATCTCTAAATCTTATTAGTAATACTGCTTTAGCTATGCCCCACAAATTCTGATAATTTGTGTCTTTATTTTCATTTGTTTTCAGGATTATTTATATTTCTTCTTTGATCTTGTCTCTGACCAACTGGTTATTCACTAGTGAACTGTTTAAATTCCAAGTGTTAAAGTTTTTTTCTGTGTCTGTAATTAGTGGTCAGAGAAGACAGTTATTACAATTTTATCCTCTTGATTTTATGAAGGTATGTTTTATGGAACAGCATGCTGTCAATCTTGGAGAATGTCCCATCTGCATTGTAGAAAAAATATTCAGCTCTTAAATGATGAAAATTATATAGATATCTACTAAGTCACTCCCATTCATTTTTTCCTCCAAAACTAGTATATCCTTGTTGAGTTTTAACCTGGTTCATCTATCAAGAGGTGATAGGGAGGTGCTAAAGAAACCCAATATTTTTGTGTGACTATGGAGATGTATCTTTAAATCTATTAACAGTTGTTTAAGTATTATGCTGGCCCCTCATTGTGTGCATATATGTTTATGGTTGTGATTTTTCCTATTTTAAATATCTATTGATTATTAAGAAATAACTTTCCCTGTCTTCTGTAACCATTTTAAGCCTAATGTCTGTGTTGTCTGATATAAGTATGGTCACCCCAGTTTTTTTAAGAGAGTTGTTTGCTTGAACTATCCCCTAACTTTTAACTTTGAGTCTATATTTTATCTCACTATTAAATGTTTCTTTCAGGAAGCAAAACATTTTTTTCTCTGATCAGTTTTGAAACTCTGTGCTGCCTAATTGGTGCATTTTGTCTATTGACATTGAGAGATTATTTTCATGAGATTTTTTGCTATGTTTTGTTAGAAGATTGGTCTATTGTGGGGTCATTCTTGCCTAAAACTAAAGTCAACTTTTTCTTTTAAGGTTGGCTTTGAATCTGTAAATTTCTAAGATGTTATTTATCCATAAAGCTGTGTATTCTTCCAGTTCTATGTTGAATAGGAGTGCTGAGAGAGGGCAGCCTTGTCTTTTGCCAGAATTTAGAGGGAAGGCTTTTAGTTTTTCTCCATTGAGGATAATATTTGCCTCTGGCTTTTGGTAGATGGCCTTAACTATATTGAGAAAGGTTCCTTTCATTCCCATCTTGCTGATAGTTTTGATCAAGAATGGGTGTTGGACCTTATCAAATGCTTTCTCTATTGATATGATCATGTGATTTTTATTTTTATTGTTGTTGATGTTGTGTATTATGTTGATAGATTTATGGATGTTAAACTAGCCTTGCATTCCTGGGATGAAACCAACTTGATCGTAATGGATGATCTTCTTAATGAGACATTGAATCCTATTTGCCAGGAATTTTTGAGGATCTTTGCATTTGTGTTCATCAGCGATATTGGTCTGTAATTTTCTTTTTTTGGTAGCATTTCTGTCTGGTTTAGGTATCAAGGTGATGTTGGCTTCATAAAAGCTATTTGGAAGTGTTTCTGTTTTTTCAATTTCATGAAAGAGTCTTGCTAGGATTAGTAGTAGTTCCTCTTGAAAGGTTTGAGAGAATTCATTAATGAATCCATGGGTCCTGGGCTTTTGTTTTTGGGCAGACATTGGATTACTGTCTTAATTTCCTCAATAGTGATGGGGTGTTTAGATAAGCTACATCCTCTTCATTCAACTGTGGAAGATTATAAGAGCCCAAGATTTTATTCATTTCTTTCAAGTTCTCATTTTTAGTGGCATAGAGTTTCTCAAAGTAGTTTCTGATTACCCTTTGAATCTCAGCCATATTAGTAGTGATCTCTCCTTTTTCATTCCTAATATGATGTATCAAATTTCTCTCTCTCTCTCTTTCTTTGTTAGTTTTGCCATTGATCTATCAATCTTGTATATTTTTTTCAAAGAACCAACTTCTGCTTTCGTTGATCTTTTAGATTGTTTTTTGTGTTTCCACTACATTGATTTCTGCTCGAAGCATTGTTATTTCCTTCTGTCTCCCTATTTTTGGTTCCTTTTGTTGAGCACCTTTTAATTCTATGAGCTGCCTCATTAAGCTGTTCAGGAATGCCCCTTCTTCTTTCCTGATGTGTGCTTGCAAAGCTATAAATTTTCCTCTTAGTACTGCTTTTGCTGTGTCCCATAGGTTCTGATAGTTTGTGTCTCCGTTTTCATTTGTTTCTAGGAAGGTTTCAATTTCCTTTTGACTTCATCTCGAATCCACTGGTTACTCAGTATGAGGCTGTTTAACTTCCAGATATTGAAGTTTTTCTTCTGTGTCCTCTAGTTCACATATAATTTCAGAGCCTTGTGGTCGGTGAAGGTAGCCTGCAAAATTTCTATCCTCTTGATATTATGGAGGTATGTTTTCTGTGCTAGCATGTAGTCTGTCCCTGAGAATGTCCCATGTACATTAGAGAAGAATGTGCATCCAGATTTTGGGGGTTGGAGTATCCTACTAGGCCTCTTTCTTCCATTTTTCTTTTCAGGTTTAGTTTATTCTTGTTGGATTTCATTCTGGTTGACATATCAAGTGTTGACAATGCCGTGTTGAGGTCTCCCACAATTATTGTATTGTTATTGATATTATTTTTCAGATTCATCAACATTTGAATTAAATATTTTGCTGGCCTCTCATTTGGTGCATATATGTTTAGGAGAGTTATTTCTTCCTGCTGTATGTATCCCTTGATTAATATAAAATGTCCATCTTTGTCCGTTACAACTTTCCTGAGTATAACGTTTGCATCATCTGATATTAGTATGGCCACTCCAGCTTTTTATGGGTTTATTTGCTTGGATGATTTTCCTCCAGCCTTTTATTTTGAGTCTATGTTTGTTCTGACTATTCAGGTGCATTTCTTGTAGGCAGCAGAAGGTTGGATTGAGTTATTTGATCCATTTATAAGCTGCAAGTTCTAACGTCATGTCCTGTGAGCTTGGCTTGATGGGACACTCTTGGTTCTCCAGAGTTCCAGTACACAGGATAAAGTTGGGTCAATGTGAGGACATTGTTCACTGAGTCACTACTGCCACCATGTTTTTTTCCAGCAATTTCCTTAAGGCTTAGTTTACCAACTGGTGAAATTTGGTGTTTTCCTTCTAGGAGTCAATTTCCTTGAGACTGGATTTGGGTATTTGGGGGTGTTTCATTTTGGGATTCTTGAAAGGATGAGTTGCTCTCCATATCTGCAGGTTCTCCTGTTCTGTTGCTGTGGCAGCCACTGTAGCTGCTAATGTATTTCTGCCATTTTTTTCAATCTCCCCAGTCTTAATTAATTTTTCATTTGCATCACATATTCTATATTAAAATTTTTATTTTTGAAGTCTGTGGTTTAATTACTGGCACTACATGATCTTTTTTTTACCTGGTAAAATGAAAGTGGATGTGGAGTCACAAATAATTTTTTTTTTTTTTTGGTTTTTAGTTCTGGGCTATACCAGGTGACACTCATGGGTTACTCCTGGCTATGTACTCAGAAATATCTCCTGGCTTGGGGGACGATAAGGGATGCCTGAGATAGAACCCAGGTTTGTCCTGGGTCAGCCAAGTGCAAGGCAAACGCCCTACTGCTACACTATCGCTCTAGCACCAAAGGGCCACAGATTCTTTAAAATGACTTTTTAATGGGGACTCAGCCAGCTGCTCTCATGTGTTATTCCTGACTTTGTGCTCAGAAATCATCTCTACTGGCAGGTTCAGGGGACCATATGGGATTCCAGGGATCAAAGCTGGATCAGTTGCAAGCAAGGCTGATGCCCTATCTGCTATGCTATCACTCTGTCTCCAACTGAACATCCTCCATTTTTAAAAAGCATTATTTTTTATTTGTCAATACTTAATCATACTTTTATTTTTAAGTAGTACTATCTTTGATTTTTAAGCACAATACCCATGATCTTATAAGAACTTATTTATAATAGTGGATTAAAATTCCAACAAATTGATTCCCTCAAAGGAAATTTGTGACATTTTCCTCCAGTGTAATGGTCACTCTTTCCAATTTCTTTATATGCTTCATAATCATTTGTCTCCAAGTAGACCTTGCAGCAATGCTGGATATTGCTATCCCCTAGGAAAAAACTGTAATATTCTAGTTTGATTGTCGCATTATTTGTTTAGTGACCTGGATATAAACTTGTTCAGAAAAGTCCGTTATCTCCACATGTGTGTCTCTTGATAGATAAGTTCAGTTTCATGCTTGAATCTGATTTTCCTACTATTAAGAATGTGGTTTTAACCAGATATTTTTTCTTCCTTATTTACCTGCAAATCTTCTACCCTGATCTGCTTTTTTTGGCATAACATCCAGATTTTAATCACCATTAGTAACGCTATTTCTTTATGTGATTTTATTTTGATTTTAGTTTTTCTACATCGTATTCTATTTTGTTGTGTTGGGCATTGAAACGAGGCATCCATTGTTCTATATTTTCTAAGTTTAGGAACATTAATTGCTCATATTCTGATTCTATTGGAATCAGTACCTTGGGGCAGGTAATTATCGCAAAAGCAGGCAAATTTGATTCTCACTAAGACACAGCCTTTTTGTTATGGATCCAGGAACTGAGCATAGCAAGAAATTGGAACTTGATCCTTCCTAAAGTCTTGAAATATTCTCTATGAAACATTTTCTTTTTACCAAGTCATCTACCCTTGCTGTTTAGATTGATTTCTTGACTTAGCTCTTGTAAATGATGTACTATTTACAAGTGGTGAAAATAAGTTAAATGGGTCAGCCATGTGCAAAGCCAACACCTTACATTCAGTACATTCTCTCAACACTTCCTTCAGGTTTTAACTGAATATTTACATTACTTTATGTTCCCACTGTAAACATACCAGTTATTATTATATTTACATTAGTTTTCTAGACCTTGAAATAAATATTTACAATAAATATTCTTTCAAAATATAGTTAAAATAATTTATTTTTAAAATTTACTTGCAAATAATATTCTTCTACCTAGTTTGTTAGCTTTAAAAAATTGCTTACCCTTCTTGTGGTCTTACTTAGAAATTTTGTATCTAACTTTACTTGCTATAGTCACCTAATATGTTGTTACTATTGATACCTTGAATATCAATTAATTCTTCTTTATTTGTTTTGCTTATATAGATCTGATCTGAATCTTTGACCAAATATTCCTTCACTTTAAACAATAAATTTTAATGCTTTTAGAGAACAAGTTTGTTGCAATAAAGTTCATTAAGTTTGGTCTATCAGATTAAAATTTTAGCTTTCTATATTTCTGAATGATAATTATTTGAATATCATATACTAAATGTTGATTTATTCCTTGAACATTTAAGTCCATTCTCATTTTGCTTACATATTTTCTGTCATCAATCCCAAATTTAACCCTGTTCTACTAATGCCCAAAGTACTTTTACTTCCTCTGACTTTTTTAATAGTTTCAAGTTGTCTATATTTTTGAAATATGAATATGAAGTATCTTAATTAGATTTCATGTTAATCCTACTGATGATTTTTTGAGATTTCTGGGTTTATAGATTGACATCTGTCATTATTTTTATTTATTTATTTATTTATTTATTTATTTATTTATTTATTTATTTTTGACCACACCCGGCTATTCGCTCAGAAGTCACTCCTGGCAAGCACAGGGGACCATATGGGGAACCGAGGATAGAACCACGGTCCATCCTAGGTTAGCGCAGGCAAGGCAGACACCTTACCTCCAGCGCCACCACCCGGCCCCATCTGTCATTATTTTGAAAAAAATTTTAGACACGATCTATAGATAAGTAAACTCTAAGTCATGAAGCCCTTAGTTTGAGGTTTTAAGCTCATACAGTTCTTACATTGGCTGTAATGATTGTTTGTTATAGGTCTAAGGATCAAATGCTTCACTTTTTTCTAGACTAATTTGTTTTTGTTTTCTTTTTTACTTGGTTTTTGGGTCGCACCCAATGACACTCAGGGGTTACCTCTGACTATGTGCTCAGAAATCGCTCCTGGCTTTGTAGGTCCATATGGAACTCCAGGGATGGAATTCAGGTTCCCTGGGTAGGCCTTGTGCAAGGCAAATGCCCTACCGCTGTGCTATCTCTCCAGCCCCTTATTTTGTTTCTTAATAAATTGTTTTGTCTTTTCACTTTTTAGTTATAATGAGATTTTTTTTTGTATTTTTTGGGGGGGAGTCCATTAAGTTTAGGGCTTATTGTTTAAGGTGTATTCAAGGGTCACTCCTGGCAGAGCTCAGGAGGACTATTTACAATGCTGGGTATGGTACCCAGAATTAGGTACATAGAGTATTAGTGCCTTAACCACTGTATAATTTCGATGATTTATAAGATCTTTTGGGGTGTTTTGTGAGGTGAAATTGGGTCAGATCCTTAGTGTGCAGGCTTAGTTCTGTGCTCAATAATGATTCTTGGAAGATTTGTTGAAATCCCTTTACTCTAAAGGTGTGATTGGGAGGAGAGAAAGCATTCAATAATTCAGGGATTGGTCTCATTCACTGTGTAGTTTTATAATCATAGTCAATAGCCTTCAAAGTGTATCTTAGGAAGAATTAAGAAAAATCCTCTCTCTTGGGGCAAGAGTGGTGGTGCAAGCAGTAGAGTGTCTGCCTTGCACGACCTAACCTAGCATAAACCTTGGTTCGATCCACCGGCATTCTATAGTGTCCTCCAAGCCAGGAGAGATTTCTGAGTGCATAGCCAGGAGTAACACCTGGGCATTACTGGGTGTGACCCCAAACAAAAACAAACAAACAAAAAATAAAAACCTCTGGTTGAAAGTAGAGGGAGCACTTTATCAGATAAATGGGACAGGCCCATTTGACAAAATCTGTCACTTGGAACAATAGACTAGGTTATTTTATGTGAGATACTGTGAGCCTATTTTAAAATCATTGCTTTCTCTTCTCTTATCAGAAAAGGGGGATTTTTTTCCTACATTTTTTTCTATAGGAATCTATGGGTGTTCTTATACTTTATACATCTTAAAAACGTGTCATCTTCCCAAATATACAACTCCAAATAGTTTCTTACTCTCACACAAGTTCACACTCAATTCAGTTTTATAAGAGGGGTGAATTTATACAGCTAAATATGTTCAATTACCAGTTTCATTTCCACCACCCTACAGCTCCATTCACTTTTGTTTCAGAAAAGTTTATTCCCACTGTGGTCATTCTAATCACCAGGTTCTACATATTTGTTCTACAAATAAAATCGTTGATTTTACTTCTTATAACATATCTCATAAGGAGTATTGGGTAACAATATATATATTTTTATTATATATAACAATCATACATATTTTAACTCCTCAGTTTTGAAAGCAAAAATCCTAAATAATCTTTGAAAGCAATTTAATGGTAATTAAATTCCATTTTAAAATCTTTTGTAATACATATCAAACATTGTATCTCTCATAATTGTTATTCTATCTCAAACATGCTTAAACATTTCAATAAATTGTTACTTAATAAAAATCTTATTTCCCTTATGCAATCTCTAGAGAGCCATCAAACTCTTTTGTGAATGTTGTACCCATGGTAACTCTTATAATAGTCTCAAAAATACTTAACGTCAAGAATATGCTACTTAATAAATCTTATTTCCCAATATGCAATCTGCATAGAGTTATCAGCCTCTTTCTGAATAAATTTTGATCACTGTTTATAAGTAGAAAGAAACTAATAAATAAAAATCTATTCGTTAGCTGAGAACTTGATAATTGAATCATACTAGTGTTAAAAATGATTTAAAGCAACAAAGTTTCCTAAAAACAACTTGAACTAGACCTAACAAGTGAAATTGATATTCTAAAATTTTATTTTATAATTTTTAATTATATTACTACACATGTGATGAGTTTCACTTTCATAAAAAGCAGTATACAAACAGCCAAATACCAATAATAAAAGGAAAGCATAATTTTGGGGGGGTTTGGGCCACACCGTGTGATGCTCAGGGTTATTCCTCTGTGCTCAGAAATTGCTACTGCTTGGGGACCATATGATACACTAGGGGATCAAACTGCATTCTATCCTAGGTCAGATGCAGGCAAGACAAACACCTTACTGCTGCACCACTGCTCCAGCCCCAGGAAAGTACAAATTTCAAATATTTTTCAATAATTTATTAATATTTATCATACATTTGAAGGATATTTGTAATTTACTCAGCTAGTTATAATGTTATTTTTAGTTTTTTAAATTATGGTTTAAACATAGGATCTTATTTCTATAATTTTTTGCAAGAAAACTTCTCTGGTAATAGAGCTCTGTTAATTTTAATTAAAAAAACATTATGCTATGCTTTTCTATAAATAAATGACTAAACTATTTAAGACTATAGAATTACAATTATGTGTTTATTCATACATCTTAACATATATTTATTGCATTTTAATTTTTAATTTTTATTTATTTATCTTTGGCTTTTGGCCACACCTAGTGACACTGAGGGGTTATGCCAGGCTCTGAGCTCAGAAACCATTCCTGGAATATATGGGGTATGCCTATATGGGATGCCAGAGATTAAACCTGGGTCAGTCCCAGCTTGGCTGCATGCAAAGCAAACACCTTATTTGCTATGTTGATTTTTTTAAATCTAAGAATTATGTGTTTTATGTTAATATTTGGTCTTTGTTTTAATCCATGAAAATAGCTAATTTGTGTCAAATACAGACCACCAAAATAGATCCCTTTTTAGCCATATGATCAATGTTTATAAGTTTATTTATTGTTGTTTTGAGGCTATATTTGCATTATTTATGGTTTACTCCTGGCTCTGTGTTCAGAGATTGCTCCTAGAAGGATTCAGGTGACCGTAATTGATGTTTGGAGTGAAACTCAGATCAGATGTGTGCATGTCAAATGCCAAATCCAACCAATTAAATTTCCTCATTAAATTACTTAAAATTTCTTCATAATTGAAAACAATTTTGAAATATAAAGTTTTTTGTAAACTAGGCAATACGTTTTTTTGCCGAATATTTATCAAAGTAAGTTATATAGAGTGTTTCTAGAAATTGGGGGATTCTTCACACTTAAATTGACCACAGAAAGAAAATAAGAACTGACATCAACAAAATAAAATATTATAAGAGAACAAAAAAAATGATCGTAAACAGAAGAAATTTAATATAATTACTAAAAAAATTGATAGACACATATTCACAAGATTAAGAAAGCACACACTGCCATATCAAGAGTTAAAAGCATGACATCAATACATATAGAACAAGTAAAGATTAATAGGTTATTTATATTCATTGAAAAACTGTTTTATATTTTAATCAACAAATGTCTCTTCTGAGTTAATAGATAACACTAAAAATATTAATCTATTATTCCAAACTGACCACTTAACCAGAAGATCTTGTATACATTTTAAGAAAAAAATCGAAGACTCCTAAAATCTTGTGATAGTTGACCTTGATTTACTCCAACATCAAAGATGACTAGGGAGCACCACCAGAAACAATAACTGAGCACAAAGTCAAAGAATAAGCCTTGAAGCACCTCTAAAAATGGTCCCCATCAAAAGACAAACAGCAATAACAACAAAATGCTAATTTTAAATGAGTATTTTGTCTTTTAGTTTTTCCTTTTTTGGGGGGGTGTTATCTCTGGATTATATTTTTTTTATTTTTAATTTTTAATTATGAGAACAATGATGCAAAGAAAGAGGACAAGGTAAAGTTACAATGGGAGGACAATCACCCATAAACAGAGTTCTCAAAAGAAATTCCCTGCTGACAGCTAAATTTTGAACTTACAAAGAACATTACGAAAAATAAAATAGAACCTATGTACAATTACTTTGTCCACAAGTTCCCAGATTGTAGTACATTAAAACTTTTCTTAGCAGTACACAAAGCAATATAAGGCCATGACATTTCTGTGACTCCTTAAACATTAAAGGCATAGTATTATTTTTTACATTTTCATGCACATGCATATTAGTTTAAATTAACATCAAAAGTTTCAGTGTTTTTTTAAGGTTTAGAGACAAAGGAGCACAGTAAAAACGATGTTAGAGTGGCAAAATTGTTTGCATAGGCCCACCAAAATATGGGGGACATGGAAAGGAAAAGCCTTGGCCTAAATACAAGGAGACCCTACCCCTGAAGTTTCCTGGCATAAGACCAACTCTAGGCATAAGACCAAACTCTAGTTTGCCAGGCTCCAGGCAAACTACTTTGTTCAATCCAAGTCTTTGTCTGTAGTGCCAATACAGTTTTATTTTTCACGCAGTCTCTATTGTTGGCATCAGGTTTCAATATTAATGATCCTAGAATCTGCATGTCCTACATTGAAGTCAGGCTGATGTGGAGCATCCTATCATTTTTCCTTTTCTTAGGCCTAACCCAGTGGTGCTCAGGGCCTTCTCCCAGTTTGATACTGGAGATTTGAGGGGTCACTTCTGGTAGCTAGAGACTTATGCTTTAACTGATTCTCTTAGATGCAGAGAATGCTCTTAGCTTGCTGACATTTATTTTTATTCCAACAATTTTTTTTTGTTTTTGTTTTTTTTTGTTTTTTGGGTCACACCCAACAGTGCTTGGGGTTACTTCTGGCTCCACACTCAGAAATTGCTCCTGGCAGGCACGGGGGACCATATGGGGCACCGGGATTCTAACCGATGACCTTTTGCATGAAAGGCAAATGCCTTACCTCCATGCTATCTCCCGGGCCCCCCAACAATTTTTTTTAAAAAATTAAGAAACATGAATACTTTATAGTATATTCTATCAATCCCATAATGAGTTAAAAGAACACTTGAGATAAATTATCTTCCATTGAATAACCTTGCATGCATGCAATAAATATTAATAAAACTTAAGCCCTTAAATTTCATAGGGATAGAAAAATACATGACAGTCTAATCACATAGGATTTGTCCGAGAAATTCAAGGTTGCATTTACATTGAAAAATAAATTTTATTAACTATGACAATGAATCGAATAAGGGAATCATATGTTCATTAGAAAGATATGAGATTAACAGTATTTAACATGATTCCGAATCTGCAGTGGCTATAATCTCTTGTAAGTATGATATAGTAGCAAATATTTTTAAAAAATATAAAAATTTAGTTCTAAGGCTTAGTCTTGTAAACCAATACAAAAACACACAGAATTAAAATGATTTTCAGATCTCCTTAATATGTTAAATGACATCGCATATATCCTAAAGCTAATCTACAACTAACTTACACATAATAAAATTGGATAACAGCTAAGGAGATAAGTTTGGAAAAATCATGTCTTCCTTCTTTTTACCTAAGGATTGTTTTAGCTATTTGAGTATATTGTTTCATAGAACTTTCAAGAGTTTGGTTTCTTTCTTTCTTTGAAAATTTTCATGATTATCCTTATAGGAATAGCATTAACTCTGTAAAATGATTCAATAGAATTTCCATTTTGATTATATTAAACATCCCAATCCTATTCGTTTCAATTTTTTTTTGGTCACCTTTATTTCTTAATGTAGTGTTTTGCAATTTTATTTATAGATGTTTTTCACTTCCTTAGAAAAGCTGACTACAAGTTATTTGGCTTGCTGAGAAACAATTTTGAAATCACTCTTCTCTTTCACTATTTACATGTAAGAAAATCATGAACTTTTACATATTTGTAACCTTATTTACTATTATTATGCAAATCTCTTGTTTCTATGAGCCTCTTTTTTAGAGTCTTTAAAATTTTCTAAATATAACTTGTTATCTGCATATGGCAAGAGCTTGATTTCTTCCTTTCCTGTTTGGATGCCTTTAATACCTTTCTCTTGCTAATTGCTATGCCAATTACTTCCACACTATATCGACTAGAAATGGTTAAAATTAGCAAACATATCTTGTGACTGATCTTAAACGGAAGGGTTTAACATTTTTTTCCTCCATTGAGTACGTTTGTTATGACTTTGCTGTAAATGTTTTTATTATGTTGTGGATAGTTCCTTCAATTCCATTTACTTGAGTGTTCAATCCTTTAAATGCTTTCTCTGTGACCAATGATGGCACTTCATTTCTTATTGATATACATACATATATATATATATATATACATTATATATATTGTTGATTGACCTGGTTATGTTAAATTACCCTTGAATCCCCAGAATGAATTTCACTTATGGTCTATGATATTTTTAATGCATTTTTGAAATGATTTTTCTAGAATTTTGTGAGAATCTTTGCATCAGGGGCATCAGTCTGCAATTCTTTCTTTTTGTATGTGATATAGCTGTCTGCTTCAGATGGGTGATGTTTGTTTCAAAAAAGTACTTGGTGTTTCCGTTTCTTCAGTTTCCTGGAAGATCCTGAAAAATATTGGCAGTGATTCTTCATTAAAGGTTTGAAAGACCTCACCCATAAATCCATCTGAGCCTGGGCTTTTATTTTGGGGCAGATATTTTGTATTTATTTCTGTTCTGGGGATACACCTGGAAGTGCACAGGTGTTATTCCTGTATTCAGGAATCACTCATGAAGCTCTAAGGATAAAACTTAGATTAGCCCTGCACAAAGCAAGTGCCTTTCCTGCTATATTATAGACCCTTTGATAGATATTTTGATTATAGTTTTCATATTTTTGAAAGTGATAGGTCCATTAGTATGACCCATATCTTCTCAGTTTAGCCTTGGTAGGTTAATGGAATCTAAGAATATATCCATTTTTCTAGGTTCTCTTTTTTTTATAGTAGAAACAAAATGGAAACTGTAACTTCCCTCAACTTCAAACATCATAGTGAAATAATAAATATGGAAAAACAATGGGAACACGGATCATGAGAAATGATAAGAAATATGCCACTTGTGGGGTCTGGGAGATATGTCTGAGAGGGACATCAATACTTAGGGGTCTCAAACTCAATTTACTGGGGGGGTGGGCGAAGGTGGCAAAGTCAGGGTGATCCTTGAGTGCAAAGTCAGTAGTAAGTCTTGAACATTGGGGGGTGTGACCCAAACAACTAAAACAAAGCAAAACAAGAAAAGATTTCTCTAGGGCAAAGTCACAAAATGTTGTACAGAGGGCTGGAAACAGGCCGCGAGTTTGAGACCCCTGTATGGAAGGAGGAAATGGTGCTGAAATGTGGTAATGTGCAATGTATGAAGAACTATCAGCAACAGTAAATTATATCCCAACAAATTATTTACAAAAAGCAACTTTGTAGATATAAAATGATGTGTGGTAAAAGATTTGAGGGTCCATTGATGGAAGGAAGTGCTCACCCGTGAAGGGATAAATGATGAAACATTGTATGTCTGAAATTTAATCATGAAAACCTTTATAATTTCATTATGATTACTTTTCAAAATAGGATATAATATTGCTAAATATATAAATTCTCTTAAAATCAATCATAATTTTTAAATTTATTCATGATTAATCATAATCAAGACAATCCTGCTTAAACTTATAGTATGATATTCCACAGAAACTAAAACATGAAATCTAAATGAGTATATAGAAATCAAAAGGACATAGAACATTAAAAAATAATTGTCTTCAATAAATTGTGGTTGTTTTTTTTTTTTGGTTTTTTTTTTTTTTTGATTTTTGGGTCACACCCAGCAGTGCTCAGGAGTTACTCCTGGCTCCATGCTCAGAAATTGCTCCTGGCAGGCACGGGGGACCATATGGGGCACCGGGATTTGAACCGATGACCTTTTGCATGAAAGGCAAACTCTTACCTCCATGCTATCTCCCAGGCCCCCGTGGTTGTTTTTTTTTTTTTACTTATTTTACACATAAAGTGTTTGTTTAGATATGTAGTGATAACCAAATAGATAAGTGAAATGGATAGTATATAAGTAAATATAAAGAATTTTATCATGGCCATGCAGATTTACTTGAAGCATTGACATTCACAAAGTAATTAATTATACATAGTGAAGTACAAGGAAATAAAATTGTAAAATTTTAATATTTAATTAATTCTTGAAAGTAAAATAGCTAAGATTTAGATTTTATATTCATTTATTTAGACCATTTTGGGCTACCCTTAACTGAGTTCAAGGCTTATACATATCTTGCTGCTCAGCGATCATGCCTGGTGGTCTGCTGGGGGACTCTATGTATTACCAGAAATACTGGGGTATGATACATGTAATACAAATGTCATACTCCTCGAATATCTCTCTAGTCCTATGTTTAGTTTTATACTGTAAGTAAATAAGTGGTTGTCTAGGGTTTGGGAAAGAAAGAGAAAATTATGAGACATGGTGAAACTTCTAAATTTAATAAATATATTAATTATTCCAATTCATTGCCTTAATAGGAACATACACATAAAAAAGATAAACATATAAACTGTTATAAATAGGCTTTTTAAATACCTATATATCTTTTAGATACCTATACACCTAAATATGTAGAAAGCTTAATATAAAAAGTTATCTTGAGTAATAAACACAATATGGCCATAAAAAAGAATTCTGGTCAAAGCAGTGGCCCAAGGCATAAGGCATCTGCCTGGTACACGCTAGCTAGGACAGACCATGGTTCAATCCCCCATCGTCCTATTTTGAAATCAGGGTGATATGGAGTGTCTTCTAGTTTCTTCTCACCATTAAATGGCAATACAGAGAATTCTAAGCTGAAAGCAGGCTGTTGCTGTTACCAAGTCATTAGGGTGTCAAAAGAACCCATCTTGAAGCAAGTGATGTCAGGGCAGCATTGGGACCTTCCCTGGTGAAAGTCCTATTCCTGTTGTTGGTGTAGAAAACCAAGTTTGTTCCATAGATGGATTCTAAGGTTCAGGGGTGAATGGCCAATATCTGATCTTCTGAAACCTAAGTCAGTCACTATGACAAGTGTTCAGAGTGCAAAGGCCACTGAAATATAAACTTTATATGTTCCTACTCTTATTAAACAAGAACTTATTTACACCCATAAGATTTCCCCATTTAATGTGTCTATGCAAAAAGGAGCAGTGCCACATATTACTATTGGTACGTATGCAGGTAAAAATAACAAAATAAACAATTGCTTTAACCTGACTTTAATATGAACTTGAAATACTAGAGAAACTTATGTACTAGAATTTCCTACAAAATAGATTCAATGGAAAGGAACGGGGAAAACGGCTACTAATAAGAAGATAAACAACAAGAATTATATCTATTGGGGCCAGAGAAGTGGCACAATTGTAGGGCATTTGCCTTGCACGCAGCTGACCCAGGACAGACTGTGGTTCGATCCCCCAGCATCCCATATGTTCCCCCAAGCCAGGAGCGATTTCTGAGCACATAGCCAGGAGTAATTCCTAAGTATCAACAGGTGTGGCCCAAAAACCAAAAAAGAAAAACAAAAAATATATCTATTAAGGAAACAAATCTAAAGAAATATTGAAAGGAGATATACACGTCTCTTTTAAGTCTTTTTGAAATAGTTTGGAAGAAGAGTAAAATCCGGAGCACAGAAGAGCCTATGACTTGGTTGTTGAGTCTTAAAAATGGTTTCCAGCAGTCATATATGCGGAAATACCCTTGAGCTGGGAGCTTCTCAGAAACCGAACCAAATAGTAAACAACAGTTCACAGAAGGGAGGTGGGGGAGAAGGGGCCATTGAGAGAAACTTAAAGGCAGTGTCTTTGGCAGCTTCTTCTCAGGCTGAGGCAAGGCTGGCTAGAAATCTGTCTTTTTGCTTTGGAAGCTGGTTGGCAGCTGGCTGGGGTGGGGGAAACATTCAGGTTCTTGAGGAATTAAGAACTGATTATTAAAAGGGTTGTAGGGGAGAGGGATAACAGATTTGAGTGGAACGAGTGAAAGGCTAAAAATGTATTTGTATGGCATAAGCGGAGGTGGGGGAATGAGAGGTTATATATAAAAGAAGGACAATATAATGGACATGTATTAGACAGATTGAGGTGGCCAACACATATATCACAGACAAACATAGCCATATAGTGAGGAGCAATCCATGGGTTACAGCTGAAAAGCTGAATCAGGTGGAATGGGCCAGATTGCTTAAAAAATATAAAGTGGCAAGTCAGATGTAAAGGTCTATCATTTTTTATGTTAATCAACATTGATGACAGTAAACTTTGCCTATGGAAGGCTTCATGGATTAAATTGTGTATTGAGCATTCTTAAAAACAGTTATAATATTCAAGACTAGAAAAATAAGCTATATGGTAATGAATACTGTAAAATGATCTACACCTTGAAGAGTCATCTAAAGGGTCTTGAGCATCCAAGTTCCTTTCCTAAAAGCAAACTCAAATCATGACCATTAGTATGGTATAATGGTTAACTACCTGAAATTGAAAACAAATTGCAATAGCATATTCAATGAATGAGTTCAGAAGTTTATGGTATGCAGTTGCATATTTCAATGTATTTGTGGACATAAATATTAGATTACATTGGCAGGTATAATTCAATAGAAAATGAATGGATAGATTAGAATTTTGTCAAGATATTATCTTAACGAGCCCTGTCGTGAGTCTAATATAGTAATGCGTTGTAATGTGAAACTAGGGCTACCATCTTACATCTCCAAGTACCACTGTGGACAAAAAAATTCAAGGAGTTATTATATACAGAGTAAAATTAAGACATTCAAACTTCTTATAGAGATTACTATAGTAGGAGTCCATAGCTTCCAAATGCATTTGCAACATGTTTCTGTGGAAAAAAACATTATATCATCATTATAGACATCTATAATGAGCAGTTGATTGGACACATGTTCAATCTAGATAGCTGTATCTGTTGCTGAAGGTCTTTTTGAAGTATAGAAGAGAACACAAGTTTTTCAGTTTTTCAGTTGCCACTTCTTGCTATACTTTGGCACTAATGGTGTTCAGGACAGCTACTATTACACAAAGACTATTGTGTTGCTTTATACAGATGTTTAAAATACCACATGTACATGGTATCATTCTGTATTTATACTTCTTTTTATGGCTTACTTCCTTTAGCATAATTTCTTCACGTTCCATCCATGTTGTTGCAAATTGCATGATGGCATCATTCCTTACAGCTATGTAGTATTCCATTGTATATATGTACCGCATCTTTATGATCCAGTCATCTATTGTTGGACATCTAGGTTTATTCAAAGTCTTAGCTATTGTACTGAGTTTTGCAATGAATAGTGATGAGCATACATTCTTTTGGATGAATGTTTTTGTGCCCTGGAGATAGATACCAAAAGGGGATTATTTAATCATATAAAAGCTCTATTTTGAGTTTAGTGAAAACCCTCCATACTGTTTTACTAGGGATTGGATCAGGCGGTATTTCCACTGCAATTGAGGAGAGATTGTCTCTCACCACATCCTTGCCAACAGAGATTATTTTTAGTATTTTTTATGAGCCATCCTCATTGGTGTAAGATGATATCTCAGTATAGTCTCTATTTGAATTTTCCTACTAAGGATAAGTGATGAGGAACATTTTTTCATATGTTTATTAGCCATCTATTGGCTCTCCTCAGAGAAGTGCCTATGTGACCCCTCTCCCCATTTTTGATGAGGTTTTTGAGTTTTGTGGATATAACCTTTTCTGTATATCCTATAAATCAACATTTTATCTAATGTCTTGAGTGCAAAAATTCTCTCACAATCAGTTAGTTGCCTTCTAATTCTCATTATGTTCATGTTTCTTTTGCATACAGAAATTTTTTAGTTTGATGTAGTCTCATTTATTTAGGTTTGAT
>PVKC010011844.1:0-24298 GCA_004027635.1 Crocidura indochinensis | reverse complement strand
GACCATATGGGGAACCGGGGGATAGAACCGCGGTCCGTCCTAGGTTAGCGCAGGCACCTTAGCTCCAGTGCCACCACCCGGCCCCAACATTATCAAATCTATACCCTAACCCTTATCATAATGCTTTGCAAATCCTAGAAAAATATTGTCCTGGCCTAGGCCTAAATATATCATATACCCTAACATTAACAATCGCCATAAACCTAACCTTCATTTTCAACAATGGATATAAGAAAGTCCAATACCTAATACAAAAATGAAACTAACCCTAACTCAAACCCTATACAAATATTGTCCTATCCTTGGTCTAAAACTACCAATGAGCCTAATTTAATGACTGTCCTTCACTTAACTTTCAACTTCAAACATAACTATACTTATGTCCTATCTAACTCTAGTTAGAGCCCTAATTCCACCCATTACCCTAATCATAATACTAACTTTAAATCTATACCAAACTTAGACTAGGCCTAAATCAATTAGCCTAACTTTAACAATTGCCCTATATTTTATTTTTGCGCTCAATTTTAAACATAATCAAGACTATACCATAGATAACCTAACATGAATGCTAATCCTAACATTTCCTTACCATAACCATACCCCAATCTCCATACCAACATGTTCTGGCATATCTACCATGGCATGTTCTGATATATCTACCAATTAGCTTACATTTGGCAATCTCTTTAAACCTAACATTCATTTTCAACATTGGAAAAACTAAGCCTAATGCCTAACTGGAACATAAGCCATAACTCTAACCCTATACTTAGTTTTAACCATTCACTAACTCTATACCAACTACATGCTAGTTCAGATCTAAATGTACTCCATCACACAAATGGCATTCTTGATCTTCTTGATGGGATAGGCATTAAATGTCCTGATCATGAACATTCACCAGTGGTGTGCTGAAGAAAGGAAGAAATTGTAACACTCTTAACATTTGAGTCTCACAGGTAAGCTTACCTGGCTAGCTGCAGATGGACTTGCACAATTCTTCCGGTAACACGCCAACATATGGGCAGTTTGGTTAACTAAGATCTCCCGGATGACCTTCAAGGGCTGGTGCAGAACTGCTTTAAAAGCTATTTTCATAAAATAGTAAAAAGGGAACCAAAGATTCAGCTCATAAATTGATTTCTTCCAAAAAAACTGCTGCTATCATCAGCTCACCCAACAATTAATGATAAGGTTAAAATGTTAGAAATCATCTGCTTATGCTCTCATCTAAACTAGGTATAACAAATCTAAACCATGGAGAACAATCTTCCTGTAATGCAAGTTAGGTAACTGAGCCAGATTTCTTTCTCAGAATTTAAGAAAGAGAACTCAACAGAGAAAACCTAGACGAATTTATCAGTTTCTCATGACCTAAATTTATACAGGCCGGGCTGCTGCTTCACCTAAACCACGGGTCTCAAACTCGCGGCCGGCCTTCAAATATCGCAGTATTCATGATTACTCACTTACTGAATAATCGCAATAAAAATCGCATTAGTAAGAAAAAAATTGCACTACACATTCGCATACCCCGAGCAGTTCCGTTCGGGGTATGCAAATGTTTAATGTGATTTTTTGTGATTTTTTTTCTTACTAATTCAGTAAGCGAATAATCATGAATACTTTGCGCCTAGTGCAGATGTCATTTGTGCTGCTCCTGCCCGCTGTCCTTTTTTTTTTGTGTGTGTGAAATCCCTTATGGAGCCCTGCCTCACCCCAACTTTGCTTACTGCGGCCCCCAGGTAAATTGAGTTTGAAACCCCCGACTAAACCTTCAAGTGGAATCTCAAAGTGTGGAAGACAGAATGGGTGTAAGAAGCCAAAGAAAATTTCACGTTGGGCCATTCCAATTTTATGATCTATAACATAGACAAATGTTCAGTACAGCACCAGGAACATTGGTCCTTCCCCTTAACTTCCATGGACTAGAAGTTACACTAAGACACCAAACTGAGAGTCTACATGTTACTTTCCTCAATTTCAATTCCGACCTGTGGGAACCATAACGCTGATACTAGAGCATGAGCCTTCCTGGAGTTTTCATCTCAGTGTGGGGTTAGAAATGCTGACACTTTGCTTTTACATATTTGGAAGGTATTCACCAAAGGGCTGTACCCACCCCCATTCCTAGTTGAGAAAGAGGGAAAGGGAAAGAGAAAAGAGGGTGAGGGAGAGAAGAGAGAGATGTTGCACCATGGGAAATGTTGAGTGTTACCTGACTTGGCGAAGAAGTTGATGAGGGCATCTGTCTCGCAGCTCTTATAGAGATCTGCCAACTGAGAGCTGCAGTTCAGGCTGAGATTGTGAATCCGAAGTCTCCGCTGACCACCGATGGTGGTGTAGAGAACAGCACACTGCAGAGTGACAGTCAAAATGTTTAGCTTGAACAGAAACACATTTCAAATGCAGCCACCCCAGGAGCTTAGCCTTGCTGACATTTAGTATAGTGGAGGCAGCTAAAGCCCTCTATAATTTTCATAGAAAAAAATTTTTCCAGCCAATTCTTTTAACTTTTGCTAATGACTAAAAGAAGGAAAATAAAAATGGAGGAAAAAATAGTGGCTGGATCTCCCAGGCTTAAAATTGAATTGAAAGTGGTTTGGGAACATGTAATTATAGTGGTTTACATTTCCACAACTGGCTTGTATTTCATATACTTATTACCAGGAAGCCCAGTAAAGAAATAATACCATCGCATTCTTAGATTCCTATTTGAAGCTCCCCTCCCTTAAAAGCATACAACTAGTTTTAGGTTTTTCAGGAATGCAAGCAAGTAACCACTTCCTTAAATATCTGTGATTAAAAAAAAAGTCAACAATACACAACTTCAGAGTTCTTCCAGAGCACCAAAGTCCCTCCATTCTCTAAGAGGGAGATGGGACCGGAGAGATAGCATGGAGGTAAGGCATTTGCCTTTCATGCAGAAGGATGGTGGTTTGAATCCTGGCATCCTATGCCTGCCAGGGATGATTTCTGAGCATAGAGCCAGGAGTAATCCCTGAGCGTTGCTGGGTGTGACCCCAAAACCAAAAACAACCCCCCCAGCCCCCGCAAAAAAGAGGGAGTTTCGGAAACCCATAGCCATGGCATAATACTTTTTTTAGTTCAAAGTCGCCCTGGCTTTAAGACAACTTTATTTATGACAAACCCAAATCCTATTTATACTTGTGTATAACATAATAATGAGTGTGCGATGTAGGACAGGATTACGTGTATGAATAAAGCCTGAAAAAAGAGAGCACTGTTGGCAACCCATTTGCTGAGCCTTCCAATGCCACCCGCTTTCTAATTACTGATTGCACAAAATTAGAATTATGACTATGAACCATGAACTTTTATTTATAAATCAGTGTATATAGAATAAATGAAGTACTCAGGTCTAATGGCACTGACTTTTAGAGAAACAAAAATAAATTTCTTTGTGAGAATGGGAATATAGAAGATGATAATTTAGTCTCGCTGCCCTAGTGGAAAGAAATTTGCTTTTGTTTTTGTATTTTTGTTTTGGGGCATACTAGGTTATACTCAGGGCTTACTCAAGGCCCTGTGCTCTGCAGGGTTTGAGGGACCATGTGTGGATCCAAATCTGGATACCAGATTTGGTATGTTCCAGACCAAATCTGGTCTGGAACATGCATGGGACCCACCCACTGCATCATGTTGACAGCTCAAGGGTTTCACTCACTTGAATTAAAGCTCCACTGTCTTCACCAAGTTTGTCATCATGCTTGAACTCCACAGTTACTGCCTTGTCACAGTCAATGGCAGCCATTTCTACGTCAGTGGTGTTGTTCATGAATATTCCCCCAAAAAAGTCAGTGGCTCTGAAACCTATGGAGGAAGACAATGAACATTGACATTTGGTTTCTTATTCTGCTGTAAATTTTTGTTGGCTTATTACAAACTTGGAGAAGAAGAAATTCTACTACAGAGACTTGGAGAACATTATAAATGAAAATTACCTGTGCTGGTACGAACTCTCATTATAGCATCAAATCCTATTTTCTTTTCTATATCATTTCTGAGGTCATTCAAGAACTGTTGACTATCCAAATGGATCTAGAAAATAGAGTAGGATCAATATCCACCAGATGGCAGTAGAATACTTCAAATAGCTTTTTGAAACCATTTTAATTGAAGTTTAATCATCTCCAGAAATCCAGGAAAGAACGCTTTAAAGTTTTTTCTTTTAAATCTCCAGGTCATATTTCATTTATGATCTTTCATCTCATCAAAGCCCTTTTCTAGTTTACATATAAATATGTAGATAATCAATTAAAAACAATTTCAGGTTGGAGTGATAGCACAGTGGTAGGACATTTGCCTTGCATACTGCTGACCCAGGACAGACCAGTGTTCGAACCCCGGCATCTCATATGGTCCCCCAAGCCTTCCAGGAGCTATTTCTGAGCAAAGAGCCAGGAGTAACCCCTGAGCACCACTGGGTGTGGCCCCAAAACACCACCAACAAAAATTCATTGAAGAAGGGAGCTAGCTCAAGGGTTGGTGTGCCTGTTTTTTTACATGCAAGACTCTGGTTTCGAACCCAGCACTTATCGGAATTTTCTGAAGCCTTAGGGAATGGCCTCTGAACATTTTGGTGTGGCCCTAAAATGAAACCAATTCACAAATTTGCATCACTACAACATTAGCACAGACATAATCTTGTGTCCTTTACATTATGGGGACACTCAATCCTCTCACCCCGGGTTCATAAGTTAGAGGCCCCTCAGGTGAGGAAGGGTAACTTATTGGACTAGTAAGTTTGGGGAAGGGAAACAGGTGAGAAAAATCCAAGTTTCTTGTGGCAAGCACGTCTGCCTATAGAAGGAACTTCCCTACCTTTGGGGGTTGAGGTGGGGGGCACTTGAGGTTCAAGAGTACCATCATGGACATGGTCATCCTCAGCAAGCCAACTTGCCCATAAACCTTGTACTTTAGAGTGCACTGCTCTTAGTTCAGCCCAAAAAAGATTAGAAAACTGGCAGCCCCTTGTCTCCCTCATCCACTCCCAATCCCAGGAATTTAAAGTGTGATTTAGTCCTTTTCCCAAACAGTACCTTCTAAACACTCTGTGGCAAAAATGAAAAGTGATATCAAAAGTTTCCCCCACCCCACCAGCACAGAGGTTCACAGTTAATCCTGACCACTGATGCTGCACAGACTTGAGCAGACTTACAAATAAAAGGAAGCAGAAACACATCATCCCAGATGGCTTCTCCGTCACCTCTGGGCTATGATAACAGCCAGCTGCCCACCGAGGGTGCAGCACTCTAATGCCATGTTGAAGAGCAGTGGAAGCTAGCCTGGGGAGTACCTACCTGGAAGTTGTTGTATTTGTACAAGGTTCCTCCGGTGAGCTGAGGAACGAGCCCCAAAGAGGCCACATCTGAGTACTGACTGGGAAAGAGGAAGAGTGTCACACAGCAGCCCGTGGCCACACAGTCCTTGGCCAGGGACTCATATACATTTGTCTGCGGCTGGAAAAGTGTCTGAAGGGAGAGAAACAACAGGGAAAGGAAGATGACCTATCTGTGGAATGCTTACAGATTTTTTTTTTCAAATAATGACAGTCTCTTATTTTCCAGCGAAGTGAACTGGGCTGAAGAAATGGGAGTGTGGAACTACCTTTCTGGATTCCCTGTCTCTAGGATCCAGACTCTGCAGTTGGTTCCAGCTCTGAAAAAACCTAAGCTGGGAATGTCAACATCTCTGAGGAGGCTGATCTGGCCATACCAGGGCACAGAGTAGATAAGGCATCTCTCTGGTGTTGGTTCTCTATGTTGGAAATGTCCTGCTCTTTCCCCTCTGATTCCCCTTCACAGCCATGGTAACACTCTTAGTGGGGCTGATGAAAGTGTTTGTGCCTCAGTCTGCATCCTTCGCCCACCTTCTTTCTGCACCCTTCACCCACCACCTCTGTCCATTTCTGTAGTAACACAGACTCTGAACACAGATTTGTCCTGGGCAACAAATGTGAGATCTTGTTTTTTAATTCAGCTGTAAATCAGACATTGGTCTTTTCGGAAATATGAAATTCCTTTAGAATCTGCAACTCACAACATTCCTCTAATAACTAATGTCCATGATATTCACACATACCTCCTTTGTTTCTCCCCTTTTTTCTTACTAAGAAACCCAATTTCCTTTAATTGGACTCTGTTAATCACCAACAGCTACTTTAGGGACAGTTGTTCACAGATTACCTTCTCTTTATCTGTATTGACCAGTTTTTTGTCATCTCTGTTCTTGAGCTTTCCTGGTGCCTCTGCAGTTGGCAAGGAGGAATGAAAGATGAACAGTTTCCCAGGACAATCTGCTGCCTAAAGGGGAGGGAATTAAAAAAAAAAATCATAGTGACTTAGATGGGATTTTTTTTTAATTTTAAGCAACTCAGAAAATGAATTCGAATCATTCTGTGACTTCAGAACATGGCACAGAATACAACTCATTTAAGCCTCACAATAACCTATGTCATTAGGCACTGATTCTCCAGGCTGGGAAACAAGCTTGGAGAAGGTATGAATTTGCCTAAAGGCACCACCCAGCTCCGTAAGGTATATATATATATATATATATATATATTTGTTTGTTTGTTTGTTTTTGTTTGTTTGTTTTGTTTTGTTTTGTTTTGTTTTTTGGGTCACACCTGGCAGTGCTCAGGGGTTACTCCTGGCTCCATGCTCAGAAATTGCTCCTGGCAGGCACGGGGGACCATATGGGGCACCGGGATTCGAACCGATGACCTTTTGCATGAAAGGCAAGCGCCTTACCTCCATGCTATCTCCCGGGTCCCGTAAGGTATATTTTTAAGCTGAACCACAGAAGGCCATTTTTTCCAAACTTTTTGCCAAGTTCTTACTATAAATTCTACTTCTTCAAGGCCTTATGATGGAAGTAATAATTAATTCCAAAAAATGTTCTTTGGCCAAGTTAAAAGTCCATGTCAGAAACACACATCTAATAGCGTGAGGTATGTGAGACTTTGATTTTCTGAATAGATGCTAGGAGTCCAGGTGCTCAGGACAGATACTTTTACAACAGACAAGAAAGAGTGCAATGAAGCCTTCAGTTCCACGGCTTTCTAAGAACATACGCATGAGAAATTTCCAAACAATTCCCTTTTGTCTAAGTGACAAATGAGCATGTACTGTTTGTGAGTTTAGGTCTACGTTGCTTTGCTTCAACAAGTTTATTATAACTGATTATTATAGACTTTACTTGGCTATAATTTGATAGCAAGTGTAGTTGTAATTAGAAGAAGAGGGGTAAGTTAGATCCAAAATATCTTCATTTGCACACACACAGTCAGAAACACTGTACCTCTATGTTCTCTATATTCTCTACCCTCCTACTCTCTGGCCTCCTAAATTATTCAACTGGACAGTACAAAATTGGGCTTTCCATCATTACTCTTTGTGCTTCTCCTTGGCATTATCTCAGGAATCCGGGCAATAACCATTATGCCTGGCATTACAGTCTCCTCTCTTCTATCACTCAATAAGCAACTTAGAGCAGTCACATCAGAATTGATGTTGCTGTCCAGAAATATATTGTTTAGGATGTATAGATAGCTCAATGGGCTGCATCAAATGCAGGATTCTCACGTTTGATCCTTAACACTCACGGTCTCCAACAGCAATGCCAGGAGTATCCCCTGAGCACTGAGGCAGGAGTATCCTCTGAGCAATGCTGGGAGGGGCGGGTGTCCTAAAGACACCATATAACTTCAATAATGTTTTGTTAACTGAAGAAATGAGTAAAAAATGATGTGGTTTCTTCAAGAATTAGTTGCTACCTTGAAATTTCTCAAGGTATCTCAAAGCCTAATAATGACTACAAGCAATGATTTTATACTCTTGTATTTAATTATATTCACAAATTTAAAATGTTTTAGCCACACAGAACCAGAAAAAAATAGAGACATGATATGAGGTTAGATCAACTTAGACAATTATTTGCAGACACTTGCACACATTTGCACACACAAACACACACACACACACACACACACACACACACACACACACAAATGCTTATATCTGGGTCCGGGAGATAACATGGAGGTAAGGCATTTGCCTTTCATGCAAAAGATCATCGGTTCGAATCCCGGTGCCCCATATGGTCCCCCGTGCCTGCCAGGAGCAATTTCTGAGCATGGAGCCAGGAGAGTAACCCCTGAGCACTGCCGGGTGTGACCCCCAAAACAAAACAAAACAAAACAAAACAAAAAAAAACAAAAAAACCCCAAATGCTTATATCTGACTTGCAAGTGTTGTTTTTCTCTTTCTTGTTCCAATCTGATAAAGTTACTATAAGGCATAAAGCATGAGTTGCAAGTATTATATGCTGTACTGAAGTTTATGTTTTTATACAATTAATTATTATCAGCCAGGATTTTCCTGAGAGAAGCAGAGGTAACTTCTTGGTTAAACTTCTCTTAAAGGATGGCTATGAACATCGACATTCAAACAAACTGTATATATAGAAAAATTGAGGGTCCAGAACGATGAAACAGCAGGGAGGGCATTTGCCTTGAATGCAGCCAACCTGGGTTCACTTCCCAGCATCCTATATAGTCCCCCACGCTTACAAGGAGCAATTTCTGAGCACAGAGCCAGGGATAACCCCTGAGTGCCACCAGGTGTGGCCTCAAAAAAAAAAAAAAAAAAAAAGAAAAGAAAATTTGAGCAAATACTTGGTATCAGACAAATTTACTAAATTGATATATTTTTAAATGTTTACAAAGGACTACCACAAGCACAGAAATGGAAACAGTAATTAATAATTCCCCAAGGAACAAAAGTACAGGGCATGATAGCTTCACTAGTAAATTCTACAAGACTTTCAAAGAAAATCAAATCCTCTACTCACCATCTTCCAAAATATTAAAACTGGATACATTTAGAAAGTAGACAAAAATAAGAGAAACTGAAATAATATAATAATGTCTTTCCTTGATGTTCCATAAAGAAACTTCCCTCATAGTTGATTTTTCTTACTATGTAATTAAAACTTAGGCCAAGACATTAAATCATAAGAAAACATTCCAAATATGAAAGAAAGTAATAAATAAAAGTCAGTTTCAAGAATCAGCTACCAGAGCCAAAGCAGTTTGATTCTTAATGATCACTAGAGTAAGTGCTTTGCAAGGGTCTCACCTTCTTCAGATTACTTATTTATTACTCTAAAAACGACCAGAGTTATTTGGCTTAGCCTCAAGAAAACATGCCAACCTCATGTTTGCTTTTGGTTTGAGCAAAGCCCCTTGTAAACATTTATACATGCTGTGGGTGGTCAAGGTCTTTCCCCTGGTGAACTGAAAATCCCAAGGAGGGATATAGTGACAAACATATTTTTCTCTTCCGTGTTGCTGGTTCAGATAGTGCTAAAATAATTTTTTAAAAATAGATCAAAAAGAGTTCAAAAAGGAGAAGCTAATTTAGAAATCTTGTTAAAAATCAGTGGCTTAGGGGCTGGAGTGAGAGCACAGCAGTAGGGCATTTGCCTTGCATCTCTGGCATCCCATATGGTTCCTGAAGCCAGGAGTGAGTTCCAAGTGCACAGCTAAGAGTAACCCGTGAGCATCATTGGGTGTGACCCAAAACCAAAACAAACAAACCAAAAAAATCAGTGGCTTAGCTGTTGTAAAAGCATTGGAATGTAAGCCCTAGGTGCAACTCATGGCTTGGGACACTAGCTTTTGAAATCTGTGGGGAAAATTTGGGAATGCTCTAATAGGCTATACATGAGAAGCTTTCAGCATTTTTCATGAAGGTTGTCTTTCCCTCTCTATCTTCCTTCCTTTCTCAGTTTCCTCTCTTTCTCCTTCACTCTTTCTCTCCTCCTTCCCTCTATTCCTCAGTTCATTCCTTTCCTCATTTTATTCCCTCCCCCTTCTCCAGTCTCTCCCTTTTGTTCCTACCCATATTCCCTCTCTCCCTCCTTCTCACCTTCAATGCTCTCTCCTCTTACTTCTGTTTCTGTTTGTTTGTTTTTATGTTTTGGGGTCACACCTGGCAGTACCCAGGGGTTACTCCTGGCTCTATACTCAGAAATCGCTCCTGGCAGGCTCAGGGGACCATATGGGATGCCGGGATTCGAACCACCAACCTTCTGCATGCAAGGCAAATGCCTTACCTCTATGCTATCTCTCCAGCCCCTCTGTTTTGTTTTTTGGGCCACACCTGGCAGTGCTCAGCACTTACCTGGCTCTATGCTCTTGCACAAAGCAGGAGCATTACCTATAGTATTATCTCTTCAGTCTGGAAAACTGTATTTTTTTCACAAATGAAAGCTCCTCTGTGAGTGTTTAGATATCTTTGTTTTGTTTGTTCATTTGTTTACCTAGTGCCAGGTATCAAACCCGGAACCCTGATCTCACATACAAGGCCAGCACTCTAGCCCCGAGCTAGCACATCCCCATGTGAATGTTGAAATGGTATTTATGAGTACTTTAAACAGTTTGTTTCTCACCTTTAGTGCTTCCATACCAGCCTGGATAACAGGCGCAAAGACAGTTTCATTTTCATTCGAGTCTGCAAATATTTCTGGAATCTGGTCCAATAAACTGTACAGAACAAATGAACAAAAAGGGTTTAAGTGTTTGCATGGTTTGTAATAAGTGCCAAGACATAAATCATTAAGATTCCAAGAATAAACAGAAAAGATGTTTAGCTAAATAACTATTGGTGAATTTATAGGGCATAATCTCGTACCAGAATTTATTATTTGGTTGGTTAGAGCATTTACAAAAGCATACTTTCTGTGTATAATAGACTAAATGGAATACAGATTTTAGTTATGATATTCCTTCTAAGTTCTTGATAAAGCGGCTAATTCTTTAGTTATTATCAACATCACTGACTACTACTTATCTTCAGAAAGGAAGAATCTCCCTTGTTTTAGCTCTCTTTTACTGCCAACAGGGGAAACTGACAAGATAGGATGTGGTATAAAACAAAAATATTCTTTTTAGATACTGGCCATGTTAAGAAGATTCAAAATTAACGTAAGGGAAGGTGTACTTAATCCATATCTTAAAAGCCTGTGTTAATGACCAAATGAAATGATAAGTGAATGAAAACCAGGACAATTCGGAACCAATGACTGATTTGTAGCTACACTGTAAGACATTTGGTATTTACTTATGAATCACAGCTTGAGACTCTTGATAGTTGACAAGGAAACCGTCCAACAAAGGCACAAAGACTTCTCCAACATCAGTCACCACCATCATCTGGGGCTGTGCCAAATTACTCTTCACATTAAAGAAATGGAGAACTTTGTTATATGTGATAAAACCAACACGGACTGCTGAATTCTCCTCTTGCTCCTCCCTATAAGGGGGAAAAAAAGAGGTAATTTCATAAATATATGATCAGAAGAATATTTCCACTTTACATTGCATTAGCATATCTTCTATAAAATATACAGCAGGTATGCTGAAGTGTGGGTTCTAATTTCTACTTCCAGGTGGAAACAATATGGAATCACAGTGCTTGGGAATTACCAAAACTAAGGGAGAAAGAAATTCCTAGGTTAAAAAAAATCAAATTAATACTAGGAAAACATCTCACATTACTTTAATATATTTATTTTCAATCCACAGCACTTTTAGTCTTGCACCCTTCCCCCAATAAAAAAAGTTAGGCTTTTCACATTCTTTACAAAAATGGGCTCCCAGAATTTACCAAAAGTCAGATGACTTTGCTGGGATTGCTGGAACAAGAAAAAGGCAATCTCAGATTACTCATAGAACAGCTATTGCTTTGTTTTGTTTTGTTTTTGGGCCAAACCTGGTAATGCTCAGGGGTTACTCTTGGCTATACACTCAGAAATTGCTCCTGGCTTGGGGGATCATATGGGACGCTGGGGGATTGAACTGTGATCCATCCTAGGTTAGTGTGTGCAAGGCAGACACTGCTTGCAACACTGCTCTGGCCTCAGAACTGCCAATTTTTGCTTTGTTTTGTTTTGGGGCCATATCCTGGGGTGCTCAGGAATCACTGTTATCTGGCTCAGGGAACCATATTTGATGGCAGAGATAGAACCTAGATCGGCTACATTAAAGACAAGCAACCTACCCACTGTATTATCACTTTGGCCCCAAGAATAGCTTTCTTTTTTTATTTTCTCAAGAAGAAACTTGTTCTTCCTATATAATTCTTTTCATATATTTCTAGGAAATCTGAGTAGAAAATAGGCTATATTTCAAGAGCCACATAGTACCCAAATATTAATCACTTCTATGGATTGACAATATAATTCCTATTTTGTGCTCATTTGTGATGATCACAGCAAGGAAATGTAGTAGTGAAAGGTCCAAAACCATAACAAAAATAGACTTTTTTGATGGTGGTGGTGGTAGTGCAGAAATTCAAACCAAGTCCATAACCTTTCGGAGAGAGATATAAAAGCACACGTGCTATCATTCTATACTAAGTATTTACATGTACATTATCGATACATTCAATACTAAGTATTTCACAAATGAACTCGATTCTAATTACACGATTATCTGAATTTCTCCCTTACTTGTTCTCTTCCCCCTCCCCAAACTACACATCTACACACAACTGAAGAGTCACTGGTGGATAGAAAGCTCAGTGATTACATGCACGCCATTTTCTTTGCCCCACAGATACTATTGTCCTTAATTTGCTTTGGGACTAGTGCTTTGTAAAAAGAGATTGCTCCATTTCTAAATTTCATACATGGTATAAAGAGCTACTTAGAGTACTAAAAAGTGACTAAAAAAATGGAAGAATCTAGATGAAAGTGTCAACTGTTCCTGTTTCCTTCCTAATTCCATCATAGTTCCAATATAAAACTGGTGATGAAAAATGGTGTAGTTTAATCTCTTTCAGTTTCTTCTCTATTTCCTGTGGTAACTGTGTATATTTGTTCTTCATTGAGCTTTTGACAGATACAGGTCATTTAAATGAATTCTCCTAGCCCCAAACTTTACATCAACACCTGGCAATTTTAGAAATAAGAAGCCTTTTCTTTTGAAACTACAATACTCAACCATACCATATGTGTACATTGCAAGGTCATAAACTGTATGATTTGGACAACTAAGCTCTATACTATATTGAAGCCATATTTCCACCCCAAAACCACCTACCCCCCACCATCCCTAATTATAAAAAGTTTACTTTTGCAAGACAAATGCAAATCTTTCTTGTTCTGTGACACTCTGATGCTACCTTTTCCAAATTCTTTTTTTTTCCTTTTGGTTTTTGGTTTTTGGGTCACACCTGGCAGTGCTCAGGGGGTTACTCCTGGCTCTGTGCTCAGAAATTGCTCCTGGCATGCTCAGGGGACCATATGGGATGCCGGGGTTCAAACCAATGACCTTCTGCATGAAAGGCAAATGCCTTACCTCCATGCTATCTCTCTGGCCCCACCTTTTCCAAATTCTTGGGTTTTTTTTGTTTTTTGGGGGGGTGGCCACACCTGTTTGATGCTCAGGGGCTACTCCTGGCTAAGCGCTCAGAAATTGCCCCTGGCTTGGGGGGACCACATGGGACGCCGGGGGATCAAACCGCGGTCTTTCCTTGGCTAGCGCTTGCAAGGCAGACACCTTACCTCTAGCACCACCTCGCTGGCCCCACCTTTTCCAAATTTTTAAAAATTATTCTCATTGGATTCTTAGTCTATCAAGCTTTTTAAAATGAATATTTCACAGATCTTTGGCTCTAGTTCACTGTTCCCCAGAAGATCACTAGAACAGGAGAAGTAAAGCTTTGCTAAAGGTAATTCCTGTGATAGTCAAACACCATTTGGAATGGCTAGACACCAAGTGTTAAGCTAATTATTCTCATCCTTTCCAACTCTAACTCAGTGATGATACCCTAATTTTAAACTCAGCCTGGTTGAAGTACCAATACCTCAGGATTAAGTAGACACTGGAATATGTACTTGGAAGCCAGAGCACCAATACAACACGGAGACCCAGCTCCCATTTCCAAATATGCCTTCTAAGACATAAGGTGAAAAATGTCCAGAAAATCATGAAGGATATTTGTTGATCTAGCATTTGCTTGGGAGTTAACTAAGAAAAAACATATAAAAGAAAAATTGTTTCCCATTGGATTGGACATTTTTTTCAGTGAAGGGTTCAAAGGAAATATCCTGGGATTCTTAAAATTTACTAAATATGAATGAACATTTTCAAGTAACATCTAACCAGAATATCTTACAGGATAGATAGCAAAGTATTAGTTAGGTCCCCATAGGGACATTTAAAATGTTTGAGTTGTTCTTGTGAAACTACACAGGGTTCCAGGGACCAAACCTGGATTGGCTGTTGGCAAGACAAGTGTCTTACCCACTGTACTATCTCTCCAGTCTCTAAACTCATTTGTGAAACAAATAACTCCCTTAAATTGTCTTTTTTATAAGGCAGTATGACTGCCTTGTTAATTTTGTATCAGAAGTGAACTACCGGTAATTCCTAAGCTCTCCTTCATATACTTAAATATGAGATATCATACAGAACGTGTTTGTTCTGCTTTTCAGTGAACCCTATCCTCAGTTCTAACATCTTTATGTTAATGAAATAAATCTAATAGAGCAATAGAGAAGATATTATAATTAGATGAGCATGCATGACAGTAGAATAAAAATGAATTATTGGGCAACTTATAAATATTGATGGAATTTGGGGTACAAAAGCACTGGAGACCAAATGTATGTTCCTAGTTTGTATATACCACTTTGTTCCCCCAAGAATCATCAGGTGCAGTTCTTGAGACCCCAAGCAGCACTAGGTATGGTTTGGAGCTGTCCATCGCTGTCTCAGAATGGCCTGGGAAACCCTAACACCACAATTTTGAGCATTATGACAGCCTACAGCCTTAGGCTAATGCATTAAACTGAACTGAAAAGGCACTGCTTGGGAACCTCTGCCCCCTCCCCCCAGACAAAAAATACCATCTAGCATATTACCTGCTTAAATTTCAAAAAGTAAATCAAATTGGTGACAATCCAACAATAAAGTTATAAACAGCCCATTCATAATGAATTTGGTTAGAGGGAAAATAACCAAGATTTGTTTGAAAAAGGAAAATAGGAGAAAAGTAATTTTGGCTTAAATAACTTTCCAGAAATAAATTTGCAAAGGGTCAGGGAATAACGAGCATTATCCTTTTAATATTTCCTCCTATCGGTTGCCAAATCACAATGTGCTCCAACGGGACATGAAAGTTATCCCAGTGCTCAAAGAAAGGCTATGGTTTCATCTAGTTCATTAGTGGGTTGTAGTGCATTGAACAGGAATAAGGGGCTGGTGAAATGTCTATGCAAATGGCATAGCTTAATTTAAACCTGTTTGAGCAATGGGAAGGAGCATTTCCAGAATTCAGAGTGGTTTTCTTTCATTTGAATAAAAACTCAGAATTAAAATAGCCCCCTGGGAGAGTTCTGGCCAATGATGTCACTGTCAGCAGAAATCCCTTTCCTTCAAGTCTGCCCAAGAATGAGGTCACAGAAATGATGGGCATGAACAGGTGGTAAATGCCATATTCCTTTTGAATGCCCCTTCTTTCAGTGGCCCCAGACTCATCCTTCATTTTTCTATTTGAAATCACCTCAAAGTTTTCTAAACATCCTCAGGGATTTTTTTTCCTACTCAAAACCATTCTTGAGAATGTTATGACTTCAGCTTCAGGGAGACAAACAAAACCACTTCTGGGAGGTCCACAGTTGGCTTCTCTGAGTGTTACAGGCACCAAAGTACTAGCCACAAATGAACTGGACACTGAAGAGTGAACTCCAAGGTATGGAGGCCCAAGACAGTATACACACAAAGCAGCCCTTTCCAGAACAGGTTGCTATGCCAGATGTGGAGTGGAAAACTCGAGTTCTCATTGCCTTTCCTAGAATCTTAGGTGCATCATTCCTGGTAGAAACAGAACTATATATTCTACTCCCAAGTCTGCTGGCAGATACAGGCTCCAGCCTAAAGAACTAGAACAGCCACATTTGCAACTTCCCTTCTGTCACTGCCCTTCAATGACAAGCACAGGAGGGACCTTGTATACCCAGCATCACAGGACTTGGGAGCAAAGGGATTAGGCAAAAGATTTGACTCCTAATCTCAGCCACAAGAACCACAACTCTTGTTTTGTGACTCCACTCATATTCCCTAGTATGCCCACCGACTACTAGCCACTACTGAAATACCAAGGCTTTTGAAATGCAAACAAGAAGACATCCAAATGTTTCTTCTGCCACCAGGCTAGGATTCTCCTCATATCATTCATCACGAATGCTGTTTACTAGGAAATTACTAACTACTTTTAAATCAGTTAGTTTCTTTCGCTTTGTACAAAAGATCAGGTGCCCTTCTAAGGATTCCAAAGAATGATGCTACTTAATTTTTTTTTTTTTTTGGTTTTTGGGCCACACCCGGTGACGCTCAGGGGTTACTGCTGGCTATTCGCTCAGAAGTCGCTCCTGGCAGGCATGGGGGACCATATGGGAACCAGGGATTCGAACCGCGGTCCGACCTAGGTTAGCACAGGCACCTTACCTCCAGCGCCACCGCCCGGCCCCCTTAGATGCTACTTAATTTTAAAGAGTTGTTCAATGTCCTCCTCAGCCAAACAAACCAGTAGTGGAGACTGGAGTGACAGCACAGTGGGAAGGGCATTTGCCTTGCATGTGGCCCACCCAGGTTCAACCCTTGGCATCCCATATAGTTCCCTGAGTCTGCGAGGACTAATTTCTGAATAGAAAGCCACGACTAACCCCTAAGCTCCACCAGATGTGGTCTCAATACAAAAACGAACAAAAAATAACCAGTGGGTCACTCAGCACTTGCATCCTGACCCATAAATGAGGTCAGTAATTGGCACCTCAGGTCTAAAGAGGGTGGCAGCTCCCTTACTTTGGAAGTCTTTCCAGTACTGTCTTCAGTTCCTCACATATGAGCTTCACGAGGCCGTTCTTGATGTTGCTATAGGAGACATCAATCATGAAGATGAAGGCTGGTGGGTTGGGAGGCTTGTTCTTCTGCAGGAAAGCAAATCACACATGGAGATACAATTATGAAGCAAATACACCCCAGTGCCCCATCAAAGCACTTAGAAATATTAGAAGCCTGTCAGTGGTTTGTGAGATAAGAGAGAAGAGCTGGGTTTTTTTCCCAGGGTGTGATCAGGGTGCCACAGCTGGATTAAAGGGTAGTATAACATTATCTAGTAGAGCAGGGTCCCTTTGGCACAAATTCAGAGACCAGTTCTGTCCAGGGGGAAAGTGGCCTTGCAGGAAGAGTGTCTCCATCTCTGACTGAGGGAGCTGACAAATAAATTAGACAACAGCATTTGTACTTGACAAAATAACTTATGTCACTGCTAGTACTATATTCATTTCTCTTCTTTTATAAGCTTTTTTAGTTTTAATGACATGGACCAAAGCACTAACACAGAGTTGCACACTTCTACAAATTTTCCTGTGTTAATAAATACTTGTCTATGGATTACATAGTTATGACATATCAGAGCTTTTCTGTATCTGTTTAAAACAGTCACTATTATACAAAGCAGATACTCTAAATACTACATAGTTGTTGATCCCTCTACTGGCTAATGTTCAAACACCCACAGAAAGAAGTGTTTCTCCTACTGGATCTTAAAATACATTTATAAAAGAGAGCCTCCAAGTGAACAACTTCTGTGACACACATGAAAGAATAAAGAGTAAAGGCTAACATAATTTTTATCTTTATGATGATTAAAATGTTCTCAAATCATTTACTTAAACTTCCAGAGTTAGAAAATGAGGCAAAACCTCCAAATTATTCTAATTCAGTCTATATAGAAGGTAGCGTTCTGGCATCAAAATAAAAAATTGCAACAAGAAAACCTATTTAAAATAAGGACAAAAAGTCAAAAGAAGAGGGACACACACATAATGATGCCGACGCTGATATGTAGGATAGAAAGAAACTTAGTAGGGGAATAACAAATGCCAAAAGGCAACAGGAAGTGAGAACTGGTCTTCAGCAGGAATAAGGATAGATGGGAATGGACTGTGGTAGAGAAAAAGTGGGCATTGGTGGTGGATGCAGTGCTGCAATGTTTTATGTTCGAACCCTTCCTCCAACACTTCCACAACAGATAGTGCCAAACCTAACATTTAAAATAATAATAATAATAATAATAATAATAATAATAATAATCTGGACTTGATTTCTCACTGTCTCTAGGAAACTGATGATTTCCCTTACCTTCCACAATGGATAACCATAAAATTAATCATTGATTTTTGTTTTGCTTTCTTCTGTTTTGGGGTCACACCTGGTGGTACTCAGAGCTTACTTTTGGCTCAGTACTCAGGGATCACTCCTGATGGACTTGGGGAATTATATGAGGGTTGAGGATTGAACCTGGGTCAGCTACATGCAGAGAAAGTGCCCTGGCTTCTATACTATACTATCTCTTGGGTTCCAAAGTTTATGTTCTTAAGCATTGTTAAGTGTGAAATTCAGGAGTATTATCAAAATGTTGTACAGTTATCTCCCCCTCCACTACACAACTCTTTTAATCTGGCACAAGTGAAACTGATTCCATTAACAATAACTTACCATTCTTCCCTCTCTCTAATCCCTGAGAACCAACCACCACACTTCTACACTGATTCTGTCACCGTGAACTTGATTACTCTAGGGTAATTTCTAAGAGTAAAATCAGATAATATTCACTTTTATGTGCCTTGCTTGCTTAATTTGGTACAATATTCTTAATATTTATCCATGAGGCAACCCCTCTTTCCTTTATTTCAAATGGATGAATAATATCTAATTGTATGGATAGATGTACTCAAATTTATTAAATGAAAATAAGATATTTTCATATTTAACAGATCACTCATTTGCTAGTAGCTTCTTGGGTGACTCCTACATTGTAGTTATTATAAGTAAGCCTGCAACAAATCTGAATATTACTTTGAAACTCTCTTTACAGTGATCTACAGTCACAGTCTATAGGTATTGGCCAATAATTTGGCCAGTAAAGTGTTTAGTTTGGCATGTTTTTTTTTTAATCTGAATCCATGTAATCAGCAGTAAAATTGTTGGAACATATGATAACTGAACTTTGGATTTCTCAAGGAATTTCTATAATACTTTCATTTTCTTTTTCTGGCCTAACCCACTCCACTGCATTGGTTTTTAATAACTCCCTGAGGCCAATCTCTCACCTTTCAGATCACAGACTACTGACAGATCAAACTATCCAAGGTGTAATAGAGATCAAATAATACTGCCTCCAAACACAGAAAATTTGCTGAGACTCCAGAGCTTAACAAATGGCTCAAAACATGGTATGATATTAGAGGTTGTCTAAGTAAAAAAACACATGTGTATGGAGGGAAACAACTCCCTCCTTGTCTTTAATTGTCCTCATGATTTAGTGAGTTGGCATTACTTGTTCCATAGCCTGACATTAAACACTCCCCTTAGTATTTATTTGAACAGATATATACCCACTGAGAGACCAAAGATAGGATGCTAGAACATTGTCCTAAAGTAGGACAATCTGTAGCTCCAAAGTGTTTCCCTGCTTTATTTCTTATTATTTCCCCAAACAGTCTTGCAACTAATTTGAGTGTTTGCCATTTTTTTTTCTTTTAGACCACCACTCACTGATGTTTGCCATTTTCAAAACAATTCCTATTCAGAAGTCACAGTCTATAGATATTGGCCAATAATTTGGCCAGTAAAGTGTTTAGTTTGGCATGTTTTTTTTTAATCTGAATTCAAATGTGCTTTGGAGAAAAGGGGAATCAACCCTCTAATTATCTTTGTCCCACAACACTCCTCTACAAAATTTGACTACACTGAACAATGTGGACTGGGTTGCAAATTCCTTTGTGAAACTCTTCTACTCACATTTTGCTCAGGGCTTACTCCTGGCTCTGCTATCAGAAATCACTCTTGGTGGTGCTCACAGGACTATTTGGGATAATGGGAATAGAATCAAATCGGCTGCATGCAAGGTAAGTTTCTTACATGCTGAAGTATATAGCTGTAGCATCTCCTAAGACTTTTCTTCTTCTTTCAGTCCTACAGGTCTGTCCTCAGGGCTCATGATTCAACAAGATCCCCACTTCATCTCTTTTATGAATCCTTCTATGATCCTTTACATTTTAAGTCATTAATGGCACTTACACATGGTAACTTCACACAAGGCAGGTACTTTGTATAAGTTTCCTTGTTCTATTTATTTCAATGTCCCTCACAGCACAATTAAAGACTCATGGGCATATTATGTATGCAATAAATACCAAAGTAAAAAAAAAATAATAATAATGGAGAAGCATCATCTTTAGAAAACAAAAGAGCTAGCAGAGATGAGATTTTAATTTCTGGCTGGCACAATTTTGTACAATATGTTTCTTAAATATTGAAGTAAAAAATTCTGATGCTCAATAGAGCTAAGATCTTTCATTACATATCATTTCAGTTCCATGGTGATTTTAGAAATATTGCCTATATCTCCACAGCATACTTACTGATGGGGACTGAGGGTTCTGTGAGCATGGAGACAGGTGTTAGCCTGGGTCTGTTGCAATTTTATGGCCTTAGTTTGGAACCTAAGCCCTCAAAGGTTCCATTTCCCCATATCAAGGTAGTAACTTTTCAGACAATTATATCCCAACTAGTAAATGCCAATAAATGTGAATTCTAATACTTAATAATGGCATGATGAGACACCTCTTTTGTCATCCAAATTCTTCAAGCAACTAATTAAGCTTAATTTACATTTTAATTTTCATTGATTTTTAAGTTATTTACAGCCTCTTATTAAGAATTTAGAAAAGGGCCCGGAGAGATAGCACAGCGGCGTTTGCCTTGCAAGCAGCCGATCCAGGACCAAAGGTGGTTGGTTCAAATCCCAGTGTCCCATATGGTCCCCTGTGCCTGCCAGGAGCTATTTCTCAGCAGACAGCCAGGAGTAACCCCTGAGTGCTGCCAGGTGTGACAGCCCCCCCCCCCCAAAAAAAAAGAACTTAGAAGAGAAATAAGAGCAACCTCCAAAAAACAAAAACCTCTTCAAAATGTAGAATTTCACTTGGTTTCTTCCCTGATGGGTAAGATTTCCCATCAATTAGATATCTGGAACATTTCCAGATAACAGAGTTTAAAGATACCAAAACTTTTGTTCCCAGAAATAGTCTTGACTCTCTGCCTAAGTTTCCACTAAAAAGAGCATAAAAATAAAGATAATGCAGCCGTTAGGCACAGAAGTGGAAACTTGGAGCATGGTTAAATTTATGGTACAGTTGCAAAGATCAGTGAGTAAATTTTCCATTACTAGTTATAATGGTTTATTACATTTAATTAGAACTTCAAATGTTTATGTTCTACCCGATCCTCCCCTTCCTCCAGTCAATAGATGTAAAGAATAAATTGTGGTTACAAAAGTTCTTGACATCTTAGAACATTATTTTTGCCTGAAATAAATCATTTACCCCCCCAAGAGTTCTTATTTCTCAGAATATACTAAAATGTTTTGTTGTTTTAAACCAATAAAGCTTTTCATTTTTCTATAATAGCCATATTCTATATGGTGAAATACCAAATTACAAGAAACAAGAAAATAGATTAAAAAGCTATGTCAATAGATATAAATAAAATCCAACCAATGGGAACATGTTAGAGAAATATATTCTTTGTAATTTACAGTCAATATGTAGTTGGATCTTTAGTAAGTATCTACAAAATAGAAATTTGGAATCTGTTTTATGGCATCTGGGCACCAGAAAAAATTTCCTTTAAGATGGAGAAGAGAGGGAATAAGTGAAAATAACTCAGGGATCCAAGTTAAGATGCACATGGTACTTCAAACAGTCTGGAGTCTGTCTTAATATCTAAGATGCTTTCAGATCACTGACAAATTTTAATTGTGCACAGACAAAGGCACTGTCACTATAATATTGGAGAAGACAACGTGTCAGTCCTAGGAACAAAAACGTACCTGAAGATTCATTCATCTCCTCATTCACTTAATCCTCCCTAAACAGTTATCAGCTTCCTACATGATGCCAGATACTGTAGTCAATGCCATAAAAATGGCAAGGATTCTTGCCAAGATGCTTGTCCCCCAGGATATCAGAATCTCACAAGAAGGAAACATGTCAGAGATTCAAATTCCATTGGAATAACTGCTATCACAGATAAATGGGCCAAACTATGAAAATACAACAACAAACACGGGGCCGGGGCTATGGTGCAAAGTGGTAAGGCACCTGCCATGCCAGCGCTAGCCTAGGATGGACCTCGATTTGATCCCCTGGCATCCCAAACCAGAAGCGATTTCTGAGTGCATAGCCAGGAGTAACCCCTGAGAGTCACCGGGCGTGGTCCAATACAAAACAACAAACAGAAACTTGGAAGATTTAGTAAATGTGAGCCTGGCAAGTCAGAGAAAGTTGTCCACATGGAGAGCACAAAGACAAATGAAATGTATGTCAAAAATTGAAAAGTTCTGGAGAAGGAAGGGGAGTTTTTCAGGTATAGCATTTATAAATGAAATAGGGGAAAGGAAGCAAATCCATCCATTCATGGTCTTCTTCAAAAGGACAGAGCTGGACAAGCATGGAGAGGTCAGAGTGACAATGGCTTTGTATGACTGAAAAGAGAACTAAGGTAACAATGGAGGACCCAAAACTATTAATGGTCTTGCAAGCAAAGTTAACTAAACATTTAGCTTTTAATTTAAAAATAAGTAGCTGGGACTCTGTAGCTCTGGGTTTGAGCACTGACTGGTCCCATTATTTTAAAAGTAAATCTAGTGATTACCTCTTAAGAAAAGCAGATGATGGGACCCCTGGCTGCAGAGACAGCCCAGGGGAGATTCTGAGATCCTAAACACAATCTGATGACAAATGGAGGGAAGACAGAAGGCACAGAAAGATGTCAACAGTCAACAGCTCCCTGAATACAAACTGCTGAGCTCTGCTGAGAAAATTTTCCTTAAGTAACTTGTTGATATAATGGTAATTGAATTTGGGCATGTCCCTTGGTCACACCATATGTAATAGCAATTGAACTGGACACACCCCCTGCGCACCCCCTTGGATATGCTCCCTTGTAACGCCAGGTATAAAAAGAAAAACTTTGGAACCGGAGTGGTGGTGCAAGAGGTAGGGCATTTGCCTTGCATGCGCTAACCTAGGACAGACCACAGTTCGATTCCCAGGCGTCCCATAAGGTCCCCCAAGCCAGGAGCAATTTCTGAGTGTATAGCCAGGAGTAACCCCTGAGCATCACCAGATGTGGCCCCAAAACAAAACAAAACAAAACAAAACTTTGACAATTGAAGAGGGAGACCAGAGTAGAGACTGGAGCAGTGCCAGTGGTTCTGGGGGCGGGGGGAGGAGGGAGATAAAGCATCAGGGAGAAGCTGTCTGCTCTGTATCTCTATTCTCTCTGGAACCTAGGTCTGTGGGCCTCCCACCTCTGGTGAGTGAACTTCTACCTCTCTTTCTCAGAGCCAACTCCCCCTCCACCCTCATTGGCAGACTTCAGACTTCTTTTGGGAAGGTATAAAAAGGTATCTGGTTTCTACTTCTCTTTCCTCTCCTCTTTCTCCCTTGTGGGGTCCCTCAGGTGGCAGGAGCAGCTACATCACTGACAAAACAAGCAGGGCAAAGGCTATACATGGAACTGTTGTCTTATAATGCCAGCACATTCTGTGAGGGACATCACATTTAAGTCATTCTGTTTGACTTCCAGCAACACTTTTTGTCTTGAGCAACAGTATGACAGTAATATCCAGAGATTTGAATAGATTTGAATAGAGATTTGAACCAGAAGGACCAGTCTATTAAGAAGCTCGCCACAAGTAGTGGAGCACAGTTAGGATAGAGAAGGGACCACTAAGACAATTACAAATGGAACTAATCACGCTGGACAAGAATGGGGTGCAGAAACAGAAATAAAGTGATAGGCACAGGATTCCTTCATTAATAATAGTGCCAACCACAGAGTCTAAAAGGGGGATGAGAAAGAGATAAAAAGAGAAGAGATAGCAGGGGAGAGGGGAGTAAAGTGCTTGCTCCAATGGCAGGCAAGCTGGCAGGGGGAGGATAGAAGGGAAACTATGACATTGGTGGTAGGAAATGTGCACTAGTGAAGGCTCGTGTACATTGTAAGACTTAAATTTAATCATGAACAACTTTGTAACTATGGTGTTTAAATAAAAGAAGGGAAAAATAGGGGCCCGGGAGATAGCATGGAGGTAAGGTGTTTGCCTTTCTTTTTCTTTTTTTTTTTTTT
>PVKC010011843.1:0-24286 GCA_004027635.1 Crocidura indochinensis | reverse complement strand
TGTAATATATAACTAAAACTAATAAATGCTGCTTTTTGTTGTGGGGAAATAGATAGTAAAGCCTTGCAGCCTTGCATGCTTTCTTATGGCCCCTTGAGTACATCAGGTGTGAACACTGAGCACAGAGAGTTAGTATTAAGACTCAAACATAAATGAGAGATGCAAAAAAAAAAAAAGAAAAGAAAAATTAAAGTAAAATTTATATTTTCTTAATTGCAAGAAAAATATTAGTTCATTTTACATACTATATATTAGTCAAAACAATCATATCATAATTGTGAGTTTATTTCTTGTGTAAAAAGGAAACCGAGCTTGATATATAGATAAGCTTTACTTTCAACATGTATTAAGTTAATAAATTTATTTCATATCAATAATTTAAATTTCTTTATATTTCTGAAATAGTCTAAAAAATCTCTATGAAAACTGTATTCTTTTGTTATTGAAGTCCTTTCTATGTGACACAAATCTATGGGACTTACATAACTCACTAAAGCTAAAACTACTACCCCACATATCAAATGTTTATATTTTTCCTGGTTTTTGTTTCTGTATAATAACAGAGTCTATATTAGATTGCATCTTTGATTATTTATTTTATTGAAATGGTTTTTGTTGTTGTTGTTGTTTTGTATTTGGGACACACCTGGCAGCGCTCACTGGTAACTCCTGGTTCTGAGCTCAGAAATTACTTCTGACAGGCACAGATGAGATGCTACAATTTGAACCACCATTGGTCCTGGGTCAGCTGCTTACAAGGCAAATGCCCTACCGCTGAGCTATCTCTCCTGCCCCATTTTTAAAATAATTTTTATTTTGACCGAATATCTTTCACGGTAATATTTTAGATGCAAAGTGACATTGAATCAAGGGCATTCACACTACCAGTATTGGCCTCCCTCCACCTCTGTTCCCTGATGCATCCATATTCCCCTCCTTTGCCCCCAGTTTGCTAGAATAAGTGGTACCCTCTGTGTCTAGCTTGTTGTAGATTGAATATAAATTCTGTTGTAATTGGCTTTCGATTTGTTATTTAAGTCTGATCATTATTTTATTTCTACTCAATGTTTATACGCCTGTTAGTCTTATTACCATTTACTATTTCCCCCTCAATTTATGAGGTAGAACAAGATGATTCAAGTTATGTGGTTTTGTTTAAAGGAAAAAAAAAAGAAAAAATAGGCAGGGGGAAAACCAGGAGGATTCAGTTTAGAGGTTATAAATATCAATTTAAAAGACGAGAGGGGAAAAGGAAGAAAAACATAACAAAAATACAAACAACAACAACAAACAAAAACAAATTATTTCTTCTATATACTTTTGTGTGAATCAAATTTCAACATTGTGAAATAAAACAATACCATATTTCCACCTCTAGGTGGATGGATCTGAAGAATTATGATATCCAGAAGAATTAATAAACCAAAACAGTAAGGAGAGTCATGGAGTCAGTTGCTTTTCCCTTAGCATTCATGGTCTCTCTGAGTTCCAAGACATACTGATTTTATTTATTCTCCAGTGAAATTTCAATCTGGTGGGGAGAGAGCTATGAGATCTAGTTGTCTTTTACATATCAAAGGGCTAGGTTTAAAGGAGAAAGGAAGATGGGGGAACACATTTGTTTTGAGTTAATACCTAGGTATCATCTTACAATTAGAGAATAAAGAAAAGTAAGTTTGACTTGGTGCTCATGAGAAAAGAGGAAGAAACCACTGAATCTATGACTCTCTTCTGACTGGCTTGGCTAATTAACACTTCACGCTTTCCAAGTCATCTATCTGAAGGTAGAAATACAGCAGATGGGATGATTTCACGATGTTGGGATTTATTTTACAAGTTTGTCATGAGAATATATAGTATAAATGAATCAGAATCTGATAACGATTTTTTACAAATTGAATATCAGCATTTAAAATGTGTATAATAGAAGCTGGGTTCAAAGGAATCATGCATGTCTCCCATTACCAAATACTTGAAAAGACTTAAATATGTTATAAAGAAAAGTTCTCTGGATTTAGTAAGTGGTATTAGAAGACATATTTGAAGTTTATGTAATAAAAAAATTAGCATTCTGGTATGTCAGGTAAAATGAATATATTGCAAAATGCATGTTTAATTATAGTTTGAGACTTAAGTTTTCCCCTTTCAATAATAGATAATTGCAATAGGCAGAAAATTCATAATGATAAAATCGAATTTCATCACATCAGAGAAATACCCGTACATTCTATTGGTATAATGGGTTCCTATAGAGCACTGTAATAAACAATTCTAGAATACATATTCCTTTTAAGCTATGCCATTCTGAAAAAAAGACAGTATTTTGGGTCATAAAACAAACCTAAATATATTTTAAAGAAAATAAGTAATATAATGATTTCTCTTGGACTATATAGAATCAAAGTAAAAATCAGTGAGTAAAAACAACCAGAAAATCGCATGATACGTGGAAATCAAATAGAGCACTTTTTAACAAATAGGTATAAGGACAAAGGTCAAAAAACAAAATACTTTGAACTAAATAAAAATGAGAGCAAATTTTAGCAGTGTGTAGGATGAAGAAAAAAGCAGTATACAAATGTAACATATCAGTTAACACTGATATACATATTAGCAAAAAAACATATCTAAAATCAAGAATATAAGTCTCCAACATTGAAAAATAAAAAAAAAAAAACAACTAAATTCACACTAGTTTAGTTTAGAAAATGGGCATTAATGAGGCTGAAACTGTGCCATCCACTCCCCCAGCCTTGTGAAAGGTAATCCCGAAGCACATAAACAATAATAGATCCTGAGCACTTGTAGGTGTGGTCTAGTCTCAAAACAAGGAAATAAGAGAATTCTAAAGCAGGAATTGACTGGAAAATAAAAAAATCAAAAGAATAATAACCAAAACCAAAAATTTGACCTTCAGCAAGATATGAATTACTAGCAAGATTACATTTAAAAATAAAATACATTAATTGTATATTATATACATTATATGAATTATAAATATAAATATATTATATAAATATATATTATATAGATAAAATAAAAAGACATCATTACAGCATCCATAAACATTTGGAGACAATGAAAGAGAAATTTGCAAAGTACTATACACATAAATTGGCAAACAAAATAGGTCAAACTCAATCTTTGAAAAGAAAACTGACTCTATGAGAGAAACTAAACTATCCAGCTTTTAAACTCTCTTTAATTAACTTAATTTAAAAATAAAAAAAATTGACCATATCACACAAAACATAAACAATCTAACATGACCTATATCTAGTTAAGAAGTGACTCGGGAATCAGAAAGATATACAGGAGTTATTATTATGACAATTGTCTTGAATGCAGCTAGCCTGAAATCATTCCCAGGTTCTGTGTATGGACCCCAGAGCACTGTCATACCTGAGCACAGAGTCAGGAATAAGCCCGGAATACAGCTGCATTTCTTTAAAAGTCAAAGATTAAAAGATAAGCAAGGAAAAATATAACTGAAAAACTGACAAATAGAGTTATAGAGTTCAATCTATAATTTTGACTAAAGAGACAATCATGTTAGAAAATTTGAATATGAGAATACAAAATTAGAGGAAGACCAATAAATGGTGCTGGGAGTGATTTGGGTATATTAAGTCTGGTGTGAATTGCTTAACACATTTTCCTTAAAGAAGTATAAAATAACAATCCTGAACCTTACACAGAGATATAAAAACATTGCTATCTTACTAAAAATAAATATCCACATTATATGGTAATATATAAGCAAATTTATTTATATATGTATAATCTGTAACTGTTTAAGCATATAATAGGGCAAATAACCAACATTTCAGAAATAGGCATTACTAAGTTTTCTGTATAATAACCTGGGAAAATTGCCAAGATATATCATATTATTTCTCAACACACTGAAGTGCACATAGATATGTTGTAATTAATCTTATTCAATTAGTGTATATACTATTATTCTTAAGCATTAGATGCATCCTCTAATATATTAAAATAATATGTATATGAAACTCCTCAGATTCATGAATTTTTTCTCTAAAAATATTTTATTATTCAAATTCAAATTATGTGTATATAATACCTGGAATACCTACAAATAATTTTCAAGATAACTAAAAATTCCATTAAATTTGTAACTATAAGTGTGAGGATATTACTTGTATATGAAACTAAAATGGATACTAAAGTTGGGCTTGGAAAGATAATAGAGTGGATAGGGTACTTGCCTTGCTTGCAAACAACTAGGATTTAATACCAAACACCTCCTTATTTACTTTTCTGGGAACTCAAAGAACTCATTTTCTGGGACTCAAGGTAGAACTGCAAGTAACTTCTGAACACAGCTGGGTTTGACTCCAAAACAAAACAAAACAAATTGCTAAAGCATATGTAAATGCTCAAGAAATGACCTAAGAAAAAAATACTGTTTACTGAGTCTTTTAAACAGACCATTAATGTAGCAAATGATTAATATGTCTCTGTAAATGATACTGCAGGTGGCAAATATTAAGTAGCTTGATTAGGTGTGACTCAAGTGAAGAATACAAACTCCAAATTTGTCTCTTAATGAGAGCATCAATTGTGCTAAGTGATATAATATCACCTATCTGTTAAATTAATGTCATAAATAAAAACATGTAAGGATACCTTTAAAGATTTTAGATTTACTTTTTATTTCTACAAAGAAAATAATCACATAACTGTCTCATAACAACATTTCCTTGGTTTCAAATATATTCAATCAAATATAACATAAATCAAGCTATAATCCTATTTTCTGTTCTTACACATAAAGATCAGAAATAAGTTTTGAAATTTTATCATGTTAAAGTGTTTAATATGTATCTGAGATCTTTATGACATTTTATAAAACATATGGAATTTTCATATAAATATAAAATATACAGAAATTATTACCTACTTATTGATCATATCATTCTTTTATTTATTTTATTTTATTTTATTTTGGTTTGGGGGCTACACCCAGTCACTTTCAGGGGTTACTCCTGGCTATACACTCAGAAATCGCTCCTGGCTTGGGAGAACATATGGAACACAGGAGGATCGAACCGTGGTCCTTCCTAGGCTAGCAGGGGCAAGACAGACAGACACCTTACTGCTTGCACCACTGCTCCAGACCTTCATATCATTCTTTATATAAATGTTTCCTATTGATCATTACATTCTCAAAAATTAAGAAAGGAGTATAATGTGTATATGTCTTTTCTTGATTTTTAAATAAAAGTAATTTCATAATTAAAAATTAGAAATCTGAATGGTAAGTCAAAAATTAAATAAGAATATTTTCAGATGACTACTCACTTTTGTATGTGATCTTAGTGTTTTCAAAAAATGTGATGATTAAGCTTATATTAGATTCCTATTCCAATTGCATTTAGTTAAAAATTCATTTCAAGCAATAGAATTTTTAGGGAATATTTCATGTACCTTTAATAAGCTTCCAAATGACAAATTAGTACAAGGACTATCTATATTGCTTTATAGCAAACACTATTTTATCTGAAAGGAAATATTCAATAGCCAGTAGCTAAAAGACAATAATTAAATTGAAATAAAAGATTAAATCACATTAGAGTCTTTTTTCAGTTTTACATTAGAGTGTGACTAGAATTTACTTGATTTGTAGCTTTATTGACAATTAATTTCATAAATGAAAATATGGATTGTCACTGACTTTTAACTCAGTGAAACTGAGTTTTTGGTGAAACTGGTTTTTACACTATTCATGAAAATTCTTCTTTACTTGTGCTTGTCCTTCTTGAGTGAGAAGTAGCTTTAAACTGGATCCCTTCCTTTATCTGTTTTCTACCTATGGGGTTGGTTTATAGGTCTTCCTTATAAAGACCTCAGGTCAAAGAGTCCTACAGCTAGAATGTCTGCCATTCTATCAAACTCAGATCCCAGATTGGCCACATGCTAGGCAAATGCGCAACCGCTGAGCTATCACTTCAGTCCCTATCTCTTCTTGTTATTTAGCTATGACAACTAAATAAGAGACTAGATGAGAAATTTCTAGCAGATGTTTATATGCATCCTTAATAAAATCCTCAGCTGCAAAAATATAAAAAATAAAATATACATTTTGTCATTTTAAGTCACTATTCTTATTATGTGCTGGTTATTAAATGGTTATTAAACTACTCTGATATATTGAATTTTAAAAATATTTGTATTGGCAAATGGAGTTCCATGTTGCACATTATAATATTATTTTGAACAACATTAAAAAGAGGATTTGATATGAAATAACTAAATATGAACCCTTAGTCACTATGGTTTAATATTGTGGCCATAGTTAACTCAAAGGTAACAATAGCATCATATGCAATTGTATATACTCCATATTATTCTGTTTAGTGAAAGACTTATGCCCAGTTCTCAGGATATTGGGGAAGTCAAGTCTGAAGCAAGGTGGACACAGCTAACCATTCACATAAGTGCTATTTGTGTCTCTTTTCATATCTTTACAATATGGCATTTTTATGCATTTTGTGTTTTTATTATAGCTTATATTTTTATTGAAAACATTATATGAGACCAAATACTATATTAAATAGTATTTAAGACAAAGTAATTGGTTTTGTATGTTTCAATATTTGTCATAAAATGACAGTTGGTTACATATAAATGTTTTAGCATGTATTTGTTCTACCATTAATTTTAATGCTATTAAATAATGAAAATTATCTACCTTATATAAATATTCATTAAGTATATAAACCATATTTAAATTTTATTTATTTGCAGTTTTATTTGAAGCCATATCTGCTGTGCTCAAGGCTTACTCCATGTCCTTTGCATAGGCACTGAAGAAGAAATATGCAGTGCTTCATATTCAAAGCCACATCAACTCTGTACAAGAAAAAATCCTTACCCATTGAACTATCTTTCTGACATAAATGTATTGTAATATTTTTTCTAAATACCTGTAAATATAAAGATTAATAATTGGCACAAAATACACACAAACTACAGATATTTACTATGTATGAATATTTCACATTTTTAAACTGACACTTTGACCATCTCTAAGGAGGCAACTTGATATATGTAGTTTTAGAGAAAAATAGCTAGCGAAAATTCTCAATAAAATGTTCAAACTCTATCTGCATAATGCTCAATATTAAATTCCCAGTATTTTCCTAACTAATGGCAAAAAGTTATCAGTGACTACAGTAAAAGTAGGAATTTAATATGTAATTGGTAGCCAATATTGAATAATAATAGAGGAAAAGATACTAAGATACAGATGTATGTAATTATCACTGATTTTTCAACGCAATGAGCCAACTAATTACAGGGAAATGATTAATTATCTTCAAGTATATTCATCTGTATTTTCTGCCATCATTATGCCAATTGATTCATCATTCATATATTTGGGAATATTTAAGTTTATAGTAATGATTATAATGTGAATATCAATTATTCAATGGTGTGTCTAATTATATGTCACTTAAAATTTTCATTTGTGTTCTAACACTGTTATTTTAAATAGAGAAAACCAAGTGAATATCTGAAGAATATATAATAGATGCATATATATGTGGAATATATAATAGATGGATATTATTAAAATGTTTTTATTCATATGGATACTATAATTTTTAATATCAAGAGAGAATTATATGCAGTTTATTTAAATTTATATGACATTTAACAAATAATGAGTTATCATTAATAACATAAAGAAAATCACTTGCCATGACAATCAAGTTTTAATTTAATAACCATAGTAAGTAAATAACTAGAATAATAAACAAAGTTTGATGAGACTGCATAATAAAACTACTGCAATTACATTAAACTGGAATTTAATCATTAAGATTTTTCCAACATATAAATAAATGCTCCTGCATATCGTATGATTATCATATATTAAATTATTGACACTATAAATTTTTATTAACCATACTATTTTCATAAACTTATGATCTAGTACAGTGGTCCTCAAACTAAAGACCACGGGCCACATATTGTATTTGTTCCTGTTTTGTTTCTTCACATCAAAATAAGATGTATGCAGTGTGTATAGGAATTTGTTCGCAATTTTTGTTTTTACTATAGTCTGGCCCTCCAATGGTCTGAGGGACAGTGAACTGAGCCCCTGTTTAAAAAGTTTGAGGACCCCTGATCTAGTATATTACCCAGGATCGATGTCCTATTTTTTTGAAGGAAGTATAGAGCATCATTTTAATTTTCCATTGTTTTTCACTTTTGTGTGTATATTACTTATAGATTACAGTTACCTTACTACTATAGGTTACAAATAGCTAACTGTTGCAGTAGCTAACTGTAACCTATAGCTTATTTATAATTTGTTCATAAGTTGTGTTTGGTTTAATAAGTGGGAAAATAACAATGAAGAGTGCAACATTTTAGACTTTATGTTGATCTGATTACTACATACAATTTTAATATTTAATTACTATATTAAAGTAAGACAAAATAAGATTAACTGAATATGCTTTATTTTAGTTATATAGTAACTATTTACTCATAATATGATATTGTTAATATATTTCAAATTTGATAAGAAGAGAATGAAAACAGTATTGAACCATATTAAAACAAAATACTATAAATTAAAATTCTAGAGATTAAAAGAGGTCAACTAGGTTAAAACTGATTCATTTTTGTGAATCTACTACCAGAGTAATGTTTTTTAATATATAGGATATGCAGGATTACAATAAATATTTTGGGAGCCAGATTGGTAATACAGTAGGATATGCCATTTGCCTTGCATATGGCTATTTTCCCATATGTACTCCTGAGCTTGCCAGGAGTGAGATTTCTGCAAGACAAACTCCGATGTGCTATCTCTCCAGGCCCTTAGGAGTGAGATTTCTGAGCAAAGAGCCACGAGTAACCCCTGAGTGCCAGAAGGTGTGGACACAAACTCCCCCATGAAAGGAATATATTTTCAATTTTATTAGCATTTTTCTAATTATACATTGGATATTTAGATGAGCATAATCTTTATTTAGTACTATAATAATTACAAAATATTGATCAAAATTATTTTGTGTATTCTTACAAATATTGTCACATTGATTATAGAAAAACCCCAAATAAACTACTAAAGAACATCAAGCAGCAAAATATAAATAAATTAGGAAAAAGATGAGAATGGAGAAGAAAGGAAGAGAGGGAAGGAAAGAAAAAGTAGAAGATAGTAAGAAAATGAGGAAATGGAAGAACAGTAAAAAAGAAAAAGTTAATATTTCTTGTAGAAAAAATATCTTACCATAATCCATTTCTTTATTTGTTGTCTCAATTGTCCATAGCAATAAATATGAAAATTATGAAACAAAGATTACAAAATGATCCCATTCATCATTCAGCTTACCACAATTTGGAATTGCTTCCTAGACAATAATTTTCTGAACTCTAATTTGCTTTAGCCAAGCAATTCTGGGAAAATATGTTACAGAGAAAGTCTTATTGGAAGATGAACCTTATTTTTCTTTAGCAACTCTGACATTGTCGTTTGATCAATCCTGGGTTCTTCTGTTCAAAATGTGGGGAAAATATCATATTGCAATACTTCACATCTCTCTGATGCCATCCTAAATCAGTAGACAGCAGACCAAGTCCCCATATATAAATTAGCCAGTCAAAGTAAGTAACTATTTTGCTGAACTCTAATCACAATTGACATTACTTAAATCCTGCCTTGTGCCAGCAATATTTTGTCAAGAACAAATTTCACTTTGTATAACTCATTCTCATTTAAAATTAAAATAAGAAATAGAAGAAAACGATATATTAATATATATAAATATACATATATATTCATATATAGAAATATAATAAATGTTGCATTTTATTAAGTCTTTGTACTTAGTGTTTAATAGATCATAAACTCATTTTGCACAGAATAAGAATTCTAAAATGTACATTACTAATATTATGGAATGATTTTTGTGATTAAATGACTTATATTTAATTGTTTTAAGTTTAGTTCATGAGGGTTTTTTTTTTCACATGTTTGTAAAAGTCTTAACATTTATAAATTTGATTAACACATTTCAAATCATCAAAGTGTGATGGGCCCTACACCAATATCTTTATATTCAATTTGTTAACCTCATACCACTATCCAGACAACACTTACTTGGAATTAGCAATTCTGTGATCTATAGCCTTGTTATCACTTCATACTCTGAATACTTTTATTTTATTTCTATGTGCATCACAAATATGTGAATATATCCAATATTTATGTTCAATCACTAATTTCATCACCATGATACTTTTTATTTTGATTATTCAAGTCAGTAAACTCAAGGGTGAGAAGTCATAGAGTTTATATGAAATTAGCTATCTGCAAGGTCAATTAAATTGTCTAGCTTCAATATCCTTGATTATCTCTTACCTTAAGATAACACCTGCTATAATATTATGCACTGAATGGGGGGAAAAGAAGTATATATATATATATATATATATATATATATATATATATATATATATATACATATATATGTATGTATATATATCGTCATAAGGTACTCATTTTCAAGTCAAATATTTGATTAAGATTTTAATTGAGTGAAAAAAAAACATGAACCCAACCTACTCTACTTTTACAAAAAATAGTTTGATTTAAATGCAAAGTCATAGTTGTGCCTGAAAAATTACTCAAATAATTGTCAATGTCCTTCTTTATTTTTATTTATTATTATCAGACTCTTTCTAATTTTTCAACATTTTTATAGTATTATACAAATAAGCCATTTGGAGATATCAAATAAAACACAGTGCGTGCTAAGTGAAGTGAATCTGCCTAGCATTTCTCAAAGATTTTGTTTTTCATCATCACATCTGGGCGGTATGCAAAAGAAAACATGATTAAAATAGAATTGTGCCCAGTGGTCCATAGAAATAAAAGCCAATCTGTCAAAAATGAAAATAGAAATTCAAAAGAACCAATTGAAGTTAAGAAAGAATGAAAACAATGGTATTGTACTACAACACCATGAGAATAATAAGTAGTTAGAATTCTAAGCAAGTTCATCACAAGAGAGGACAAACTCATAAAACTGTCTGAAAACTTTTCTTCTAATAAGAAAAATGCACTGAAATAATTTAATCTTATTTAATATTATTCCAAAGAATGTTTAACTTTCAAATATAGTGTCTTTTCTCTGTCATTTAAACTTTTAATCACTAGATTAAAAGCTTGATTCATACAATTTTATTATGATGCTAATAGTAAAACAACATTGATACATTTGCATACCCAGTAACTCAGTTCTAATTAGTCTGTCTTGGCTTCTTTAATAAGTTTATAAATATGTCTGAATTCCCTTATTTTTCAGGATTTAGTTACAGAATTTAGATTTTCAATAGAGATTGAATTGATAGACAACAGAGGGAAATAATTTAATAGGCAAGATGGTTATAAGAAATAAAGATTTTCTATTAAGCTACATACCTGAACTATAATGGGCTGTTCATTTATTTTCTTCAATGAAGATATCAAATGTGAAATAAAACAGTGAGAAAAAATCAGAAATGAACAATCTGATTAAACTGTATTTGTAGTCTAAAATATTTAAAGTTATATTGTACTAGTGTGTTATGAATTTATTATTAAAATTCTAAGTAACTGGTAACAATATATATAAAACTATTTATATAGAGATGTATATAAACTTACTTATATAAATAAATTAACTTACATATAATTAAAATGTGGTCTTATAAATCTTTTGGCAAGTTTGACAGGTGTTCTCCAAAGGAAAGACAATGGCACAAAATGTTAGAAGGTTCATATGACACTTAGCGTCTATTTTGGTATTACAGCTGCAAGCCAGGATGCCAAGAAAATCTCATCAGGAGCTACAAAGGTGAATAAATATGTTCTATTAAAGTACCTTTTATTCCCTGAGAAAACTGTGTCAAATGTGTAAAATATAGTAAAGGTTATAAAGTGTATGCTTTGTATGAAGATGACCCCAATTTGATCATGCACACCATGTATCTCTCCTAGCTTCCACCAGGAATGTTCTGTGACTACACTCTGGAATGATCACATATCTCTCCTCAAAACCAAAAAACAAAAACTAGTTTTGATAATGACAAAATCTACTTTTTTAAATTCTTTCACATTGATATAGTCCATTATATAGTTTTTTATGATAATTTTGGCCTATCCTACTTTTGACTATTAAGAATAGAACTGCTATAAACATCATCGCAACTTTTCTCTTGACATGTGTTCGTTTCCTAAGGAGATGTACCAGTAATTTGGAAAGGAAATTTAGTCACATGCTGATGTTACTTTTAGCTAAGCGAGGATTTGTTATAGTTTTCTTAACGTATTTTAGTAAACCCATTTTCCCATTAATGTTGCTTAAGTTTTTTATTTTATTTATTCTCAGCAACATTTAACAACAGATATTTATTTCTCACAAGAAAAAGCTTTAGTGTAATCAACAATGCAAAAATCTTCACATTTTATTTCTAAAATAAACCCTTAGCAAAATAAGCATGAATGTAATCTTCCAATATATATTGAACACCTTAATAAGATATTATGCATTTTATCTCAAAATTATAATTATTTTTCTTTACTGTCAGGAGCATGACAAGATAGGTTCATTAATCTTTTATTTTCATTATTTTATCTGACATTCTGTAAGTGGAAGAATAATAAAAGCCATGACTACCTTAAAGTAGAAAAGGAGGTCTTTAAAAAAAATGACAGGTACTATGTTTGAGAAAAATCTGTTTAATTTAGTAACAGAAATATATTGTTAAATATAAAAATATAAGTAGTAATGTCATTGTAATAAGGTTACACATTTATAATTTATGTATGATTTTTATAAATATTTATTCTCATATTTTACCATTTGCTTACATATATGTATAATCATCATTGTTTAATATTTATCATTTTGTACATTGATACAATTTATTATAGCTTGAGACAAAAATACTAATTCCAAGTAGATGACATAGAATGAATGCCTCTAAGATGAGGAAGCCAAATTGGCAGACTTCAATTGATAAAACACTGTTGTTTTTTTCAATAGTAAATATATAAGGTAAAGCTGAAGTTCTTTGGAACATAGAAATGTGAGATTAGTAATTTTGCTGTTTTTTGACTATTTCTGGTGGTGTATAGGTCCTACTCTTTGTTATAGTGTTATATGTTTTAATGTTGTTTAGGGGTATCAGAAGTTTAAGTTTTAGGGAATTGAACTTCTGTATACAGAGTACATCAAATAGTTATTTTTGTCAGCTCTCTGATCTGAATGGGTCATGCATTAAATGAGACCATTCAGCATTGTTTTCAGAGCTGCTTTACATGCAATAAATGTCTTTAATTTTGTCTGAGAATGTTTTATTAACCTTCAAATCAATGGAAGCTTAGAAATGAAAAATGAAGTTTTCTTCATTCATCACTTTGTCTCTCTCTATATGTCCTTCTTACCTATAGAATTTTATATGAGAAATCAATTGTGAAATTTATGTTGTTTCCCTGTACTTGAAAGATATTTTTTATGTCTCTCTTGCATCTTTAAGTAGCTTGAATCTCTTTGGTTCTGCCATTTTGATTTAGCATGTCTCGATGATGTTCTTTTTGAATATATATCCTTTGGCATTCTCTGGGCTTCTGATTCTGTGATCTCTCTCCTTAGACTGAGGAATCCTAATCTGCTATCTCTTTCACTAGTTATCCTCCACCTTTCTTTTTCACTCTATTTCTGGTAGACTAAAGAATCACCAACCTCTAATATAAAAAAATTATTCATTATAAATCTTCTAACATATCTTTTTTGAGCTTTTATTGTTTCTTCTTTTTTTGATCATATTTTAGTTATTCAACCTTTTCAATTAAACTACCTCAGGTCTGCTTCTGTGACTGACCAACTGCATCCCTTACCTTCTTTGATTCTAGATAACTGAACGATATAATGGTTTGCATCACATTTTCTTAAGCTTCTATAACTCTCTCAAACAGAATCCTTTTTTTTGTCTGTTTGCTTTTTTGTTTTTGTTTTATTGGGGGCCATACGCGGTGACGCTCAGGGATTACTCCTGGCTATTCACTCAGAAGTCGCTCCTGGCAGGCACGGGGGATCATATTGGGAACCTGGGGATCGAACTGCGGTCCGTCCTAGGTTAGCGCAGGCAAGGCAGGCAGGCACCTTACCTCCAGTGCCACCGCCCAGCCCCAACAGAATCCTTTATATTTGAGTTAATATGAACAGAATTATGACAGTGAGTTCATTCTTGAGCAGTGTCAAGAATTGTAATAAAATGTTGGTCTTCCCTGTATGTCTGATCACATTTGTGAAAGTGAACTAGGTCTTTTGATTTCTTATTATCCCTAATGCGTTCAAGGGTTGTTAGGGGTAGAACTACAAGTTGTAGATGTTTTTGGGCTTTTGATTGTATGCTCTTCACTATATTGGACTTTGTTGATTGCTAACAACCATTACTATCTTTTTTTTTTTTTTTTTGGTTTTTGGGCCACACCCGGTGACGCTCAGGGGTTACTCCTGGCTATTCACTCAGGAGTCGCTCCTGGCAGACACGGGGGACCATATGGGGAACTGGGGGATCGAACCACAGTCCGTCCTAGGTTAGTACAAGGCAAGGCAGGCACCTTACCTCCAGCGCCACCACCAGACCCCCATCCATTACTGTCTTATGAGGAATTTTCAGGCAGAAAGGTAGGTTCGATGTGGCTTTCAAATGGTTAATGGTGAAAGCTGAGACTACAATGAGACTCTTGGCTCACAGAAGGAAGTCCAAGTGTATGTGAAAGGTGGAATAGAGCAGTTTTGGGGGTGTGTGTGTGGCCTTAACAGGTAACAGACTTAATACATGGAGGCTGCCAGAGCTAAAAATATCCTGATTTAGGAATTGCTTCAGCTTTATTTTTTTATAATGTTTATTGTTTAAGGGCCACATTCAACTATGTTCAGAGTTTACTACTGGCTCTACACTCAGAGAACTCTTGTGTGAGGACTCAATTCTTTTAATAATCATTGTCTTGCAAAGTGCCAATATTTTTTTAAAAAATGGGTAACTATGAACTACAGTTCACAATAACATACTCTTCATAGATTAGCTATTACTTGATAAAGCACTGCTATAAATATGAAGTCCTTTAAACATCTTTCAGTAAAATATACTAAATTTATCCATTTTAAGCACTTACATGTCCCTAATTTGTCATTTGAAGGATATGATAAACTAATGTATACACTTATTTTATATTTTTACTACAACAAACTATGCTCAGGAGTTAATCCTGGTCCTACACACAGGATCGCACCTGATGGTGCTGAGCGTACCATATGAGATATCAGTAATAAAATCCAGGTTGACCTAATACAAGGCAAGTACCCTGTGTGCTTTTCTATTTCTCTATTCTCTATAATACTTTTAATTAATATTTTATGTAGTTTTAAAATATATTGGTTAGGGTCTGAAAAGACATTGTAAGAGTTAAAGCGCTTGCCTTTTATGCTGGTTTCTTTCCTTGCAACTCATATGGTACCCTAACATCACTAGAAGACAGCTATGAGCATTGTTAAGTGTGGCCCTTCAAAACAAACATAGAAAATATATAGTTTTATTCTTCAATTTTACATACATAAATTAAATATAGACAATTTAGTTTAAGGACAAGTTATTAAAGATCCAATTTAAAACTAGAATATTTATTAGTTTTCTGTACTTTTATTACATTCTTATAATTGAATGGTGAGTAATAGCTCAAGACTTAATTCCTAAATAATATTTTGATCTTGGGATTCAGAAAAAATATTCAGTTTCTTCTAAGATAATATCTTGAATATAAAAAATACAGAAGAAAAGAGTGGAAGGACATGATATAAAATTAACCAAATTTATATTAACATTAACATTAACATATCACATCTATAAATAATGCATGCTTTTAAGGCTTTTTAAATCTCAAAAATAATGCCTAAGTTTATTTACCCTTAAGTTTTTTTCTGAAAGAAAACAATTTATGAGTAATGATACTTATACCCCTATTTATTAACTTAAGAAAAATTTATTCTTCATCTTATGTAGTAGCCTTTATTTAATATAACAAAACTTCCATTAGTAAAGGAAGAAAGTTATGTCTTATTTTCCATAGTTTGCACAAGAGTTCTTTCAATAAACAGCTATAATACTTTGACTGTAGAAAGGTTAGGTTGTCACTGTAGCACTAGACATAGTCCTCTGAGAATTTCAGAAGTTATTCCCAAGAACAGAGCTAAGTGTTCCTTGAACACTTCCAGGGATGGTCTAAAAAACAATAGAAAATAATAAAATAAAATAGCACAAATGTTTATTATCATTTATTAGTAACCTGACCTTGGCATATGCCCTTATTTGAAATATAATACAATTAAAATTAATTTATGTTATCTAGTGAAAAGAGCAAGTCAAATTATAAATGTACATATACACACATATAATAAATTAATTACAATAAAAGTCAAAATATTTCCAAAATGTAATGATATTTTCTGGTCCTAGCAGAATAAAAAGTAAAAGATAATTCAAGTGTAATCTTCATATTTAATTCAAATTCCATTAGGGTGAACAAAGACTAATTGAATCCTTTTAAAATAGAAACTTATTTTACAATGTGATTTCAATTGTATCACCATTGTGTTAAACAAAATTAAGTGTGAATTATTATCCATAATATTATTGTTACCTAGATTTTCAGTGTATTCCATTCAATTTATTTTAGAATTTTACTTGAAAAGATGTATGAACAACTTCGGTTTTGGTGTATATTTTCCACGGATGTCTGGAATTCATTTTAAGCAAGATGACAGCTAGCAGCTTCTGACTTGAAGTTTTTGAAATCTCTGAAATCCTACTTGTTATACTTATGCAGATGTAGACAGATCTGACCAACAATACCATGTCACTTTACCTCTTAGATAGCATTCTGCTTAGAAACCAATGTTTCACTATAGGGTGATTGAATGCACACAATTGAAATTAAATATATAGTGTTTATCCTCTAATGAATATCAGCTATCTATATGTATCTCTATATATCTAATTATTTCTACATCCATCATCATCTAACTTATCATTTATCTCTTTCTAGCCCTTTTTTTTTTTGAAGCAGGTAAGGTATTTGCTTGCACATTTCTGGCCCCAATTTAACTCCTGATATCACATATGGTGTTTTGTTTTTTAATTTTTTTGTGAACTAAGTGAATTATGAGTCTTTCTCAGTAATATTTAAGTTACATAGTGATAATGATTTTTGAATAGAAAAAGGTCAGATAAAAATTAAATATGTATGATACATATAATCATGTTTTGTAAAGCATTCTACTTATTAATTCATTTTATTCATATTAACTATCAATTTCTAAAAATTCATTAGCATCTTAAAATTAACAAGGCAACGAATGAATAGTAGAAATTTTGAAGAATCATCATTATTTACATAAGGCACCTTACTATTGAAAATTGTTAGGAAAAACACTGGAGTGAAGCCATATGAAAGATAAATTAATAAGATATTATATGTGATAGTTTGAACAGCTGATAAATAGCCAATGTATTGTATAATTAAACATATCTGATGGATACAAAACTATGCTTTCTTCAATTCAGCAAAACTCTAATAATTAAAATGTATTAATGATGAACATTATATATTATAGATTGCATTTTTGTATCCCCCTGCCAAATCATATGTTGATCCTTTTAATCTATTAATTAAAGTCAAATTGAAGTATATTAGCAAGTTTAAGTGTTTCTCAGAGAAAAATAAATTTGAATAAGGCAGCACGTAAACTAGAAAAGCCAATAAGGCTTCCATTGAACTGTACAGTAAGGCAAGGGCAAGGAAGTTATACTAGGAAACAAAACCAAATGAAAGAAAATAGCTCCAGGCTTGTTTTTGTATAATTACTTTTGTTCAGGGGATGGTGAGGGATTTCTCAGGTAGATTATCTAACCAGTGCTGAGCAGGCAAGTTCTGATTGACTTGTTTAAGGTTCAATTTCTGGGAAAGCGGGAACTGTAATTAAGTGAAGTCCTTGTTTGGTAATGTGGGTCTGTGAATAAGCAATTCTATTTGAGGACAATTGCTTTGTTGTTGTGATCGTTGTCGTTGTTTTAATAATTTAATGTAACGGTACTTGAAGTAGGCCCTTTGGGACATAATTAAGTTTAGATGAGAGTATAAGGATGGGGACCCTGTAATAGAATTGTGTCCTTGTTTCTTGGGAATTGCCCTAATTCACTGTCACTATGTACCTTAAATATAACTGTGAAAGACTTGTAATTCACATTGGTCTCAATAAAAATTTAAAAAAGAAAAAAAGAAGAGTCTCTCTGAAGCTCTCATCAGAGCCCTTTAGTATCCATAATACAATTTTTATTGCAGAGAATAAATGTTTAATTGAATATAAACAGTCTCTGAAACCTGCCCTGGTTTTCTAAATGTTTATTATAAAGACCATGTTAGTAAATGTGTGAAATGAGAGTGAATTTGCAATTTTATATGTTAAAGGATCACACTGAATGGTACTCAAGGTTTTCTTTTGGCTCTCTGTTCAAGGTTATTCCTGAAAGTACTCAAGAACCATAGATGGTTTCAAGGATGGGCCTCCATCAGCTGAGTGGCAGGCAAGCTGCCTTATCCTCTGTATTTTCACTCTGGTTCTGTTTTTGCTTTGAACTTTATAGAGTTTTTTGCTGCACTAAAGAATGCGCTAAAGAGATGCATGAGTCAAAACTAAAAATCAAATAAAGATTTGATGTGACTATTTGTAACTTTCTTTTGATCACAATATACTGTCATTTATTTCTTTTTTGAATATTGTCTCTTCTGTTTCATCAATGATCTTTAATGCTTTCCCTTAAGTATTTCAGTTATTTATCTTATCATTCCATCTTTGCTAACCCTTGCCTTCGTCCTTTAAAATGCAAACCTACCAGAATTTTATTAGTTTTTATTTTTTAATTTAAACATGTTTATTGTCATATATTTTATATAAACATGGTTAATTTGAAGCCCACAATATTTTAGTTCAGTTTTTATGATTTTCTCCCCTTTTTTGTGACTTACTGGAAGGAAAATGTGAATAATTGATTTTAAAGCTAAAATACAAATAATCTTTAAAATATAATAAGACAATCAAAATTAACTACTGTTGTAATAGGAGTGAAAATTGGAATAAAATCTAATTTAAAAAAATATAGCATTTAAATGCAGAAATAACATGGATAGGAACATATTTAATGGGGTCAGAGTGAGAGCACAGTGGTAGGCCATTTACCTTGTATGCAGTTGACCAGGGACCAACACTAAATTGATTCTCAGAACCCCAAATAGATCCCTAAGCCTGCCAGGTGTGATTTTGGACCACAGACTCAGGAGTAATGCCTGAGCATAACCAGGTGTGACCCAATAAAACAAAGAAAAAAAAAGAATATATTTAAATATATACATGAAATATATTGAACTGATTGAAACCAGTGTCAAATAAAACATTATATAAGGATGCTGAATTACATGAATATGTTCCACTTACTTCATTATAGGGAACCTATCAGACTGTGCCTGAATTGATTAAAGTTTCATAGATTTAGCAGGTTAAACTACAAATCCGACATTCTGGCACTTTTCTAATATAGGCTATTGTGTCAAAATGCTCAAAAAATTTTTAAAAATGGCAATCTTGGGGTTATCTTATTTCTAAATGTATTCATAAATTCCACATTTTCTTTACTGTTATTATAATTAAAATATTTTCCAATTAATACACTATTTTCCTTAGATTAAATGCACTAATTTATTCTGGCCTCAGTTCATTACTAGAATACTAGTGCTTTAGCAATAATTTAAGGTTGTTAAGGTCATGACATTTATCTTATTTAATTTTGGGCCATATCTGGGTGTGCTCTGGGGTTACTCCTGGCTCTGCACTCAGAAATCGCTCCTGGCAGGCTAGGTGAACCATATGGTTTGCCACGGATTAAACCTGAGTTGACCGTGTGTAAACTAAATGGCTTATCTGCTGTGATATCTCCCCAACCCTGGTATTTACATCATTTTGGTATGTTTTTCACTTCTCTTATAATCACAAAATTTGTCGCTGCCCATTAATTGTTATCTTATTAACTATTGTATTCTGACTAACTATGAAAAATGAATTCCCAAAGACAGTCTTTCTCATTCTCCTTAACTTATATTGAACAAAACATGAATGATAACTGAAAATGAATTTTGGTTTATTGAGTATCAATACTATTGTTTGTATGGTCCCCCGTGCCTGCCAGGAGCGACTTCTGAGCGAATAGCCAGGAGTAACCCCTGAGTGCCACTGGGTGTGGCCCAAACCCCCCCCCAAAAAAAAGAAATTAAGTATATATGTTTTACAATACATTTTATTAGTTATAAATTTATCATGTGGGATCAACCTTATTTTATTTGCATATTACATACGTGTCATAATAATTACAAATTTTAATGATGGTACTTTTATTTAAAAACGATATACTTAAAGAGTAATAAATCAGTGCCAAAATTAAGTTCATAAAGTTGACATAATTAATTTAAGGAAGTTATGGATTAGATCATATCCAGCTATGATCAAGAGTTATTTCTGTCTCTGTTTTCAGGAATTATTCTTGGCAGTAGGAGGAGGAGCTATGCAGTATTAGATTTTGAACTTGATTTACCTTTATACATAGCAGTCTTTTTAATACCTATAATATCTCTCGCCCTTCAAAATTTTATTTCCTTTAATATGTTATTCAAATTATATGTCTGTAGGGGATATTTCACCTATAATTTAATTTGTTTCTCTTTTTTTTGAAGGGGGTATCAGAGGTTACTCCTGGCTCTATGTTCAGAAATTGCTTCTGGCAGGCTCGGGGGACCATATGGGATGCCTGGGTAGGAATCACTGTCTTTCTGCATGCAAGGCAAATGCCTTACCTCCATGCTATCTTTCCAGCCCCCTAATTTGATAATCTTGAACAAACATAAAAAGCAATACAGTAATTGGGATGACAACCAACATCATAGTAACATTGAATAGTTAATATTATCATTTATTGTGTATGTATGTTTGTGTGTTTAAAAAGCTACATGCTTAAAGGACAGTAATAGTGTAGTATGTAGACTATTTGATTGCATAGGATCAATGAAACCCAGATTTGAACCATGGCAGTGCATATGGTTCCCATATCTATAAAAATGTATCTATAAATTTATCTAAATTTTATATAAAATTATACAATATATTTCATAATCTATATGCATTCTATATATTCCATAATATGTATATTACATACTATAAATTTTATTTAAAATTTTATCTATAAAAATAATCAGGAATTGGGGCCAGAGTGATAGTGAATTAGTAGCGCTTTTGCCTTTCATGTGGTCCATCCATGATTCCCCCATCCCATATGGTACCCCAAACCAGGAACAATTTCTGAGCACATAGCCAGGATTAATCCCTGAGCTTCACCAGGTGTGGCCAAAAACCAAAAAACAAAAACGAAAAACACCTCAGGAATAATCCATGAGCACCACTGGTGTTGTAAACTTATAATATAGTAATTATATTAATATAAAATAAATATTTATGCTTTCAAACATTTGAAATTTCTTTTGAATTTTTAGATGTTTATTATATTTTATACTTAGCATAAAATTAGCATTATTAGCATTATAAAGTGCCTATGTGCATAACCAATTTTTAACTAGTTATTTTATATAAATTTCACTCTCATAATTGTTCTTTGTGAATATTTTAAAAATACATGTTAAGCAACTTTACAACTGCTAACAGACAATGACTAAGCTAAGACAACGTGGTATCCTGTGTTTAGACTTAAAGCAAAATCCAAAGCTTTGAAGGAAAACAATAAAATAATTAGAAACATGCTTTCCTCTTTTAGAATATTTTTCATGCATCAGTAGAAATCTTTACAGCAAAGTAATAGAATAAAGCATAATTAGAAAATGGCAGTCAATTACTCTTGGAAGTATTTCTGTTTATCACCATTAAAGTGCTGCTAAGCCTGGAGACAAATAGTTTGTGAGTATGCATTAGTCAGATAAGATTTCTGAATAATTAGTGCTCTTAAGATTAGCATAAATGCCTAAAGCAGTATTCCTACATAAAATAAGTCAAGAAGTGTAAAATGTGAAAGAAAATGAAATACCATACCATACGTCAGTAAAACAACACAGAGAAACTAATAATATTTTTCTCTTTTAACAGAACATATTTCTCTATTTTGAATAAATAAAGATGTACATTTTTTGCTCAGGGAATTATTCTTATTCCACATAGCCACGTTATAGTTTTTATGAGGTTAAATACATTTATACCATTCTTTTCAAACATCATGATTAATGTTTCACAGGAAAAGAAACACTATTATTCTTAAAAATATTTGATGATTTCCTTAACATTAAAAATATAAGCGAAGAAGATTAAATAAAAACAAAGCAACTTTCTAGACTTGCCAATATGCCAACATTATAATCTTTCCATTCACAGCCACATTTGCTTTATTCCTCTTTCTAACAAAACTATTTCTCACTTTGCTTCTTCATTTTAGTTCGGAAAGTAATTTCTCCATTCTTTTAGGTTCTGATATGTACTTTCTCTACCCACTTACAGGTAAGAGGAATGTTTTTCCATGCCTTTGTCTACTGAATTAATTATTCTATTTTAACATTTGATAATTGAAATTTCTACTTTAGGAAGTTTGGTTAGCTATGCACTTAAAAATCGATTTTTTTTTCATTCATCTAATGAACTTGTAGCCCTCTAATCAGAGTTCTTAGTTAATAAGATCAGAAATTTTCTGGTGGACATAAGTCTATATCTGATAAAAACATAATGAAAACTTCAAAATATGTAAATAGTAGATCTTGTGTTAATAGTGTTCATTATATAAAGAAACGAAAAGTTTGAGAAGTTTAAAATAGGAAACTTTGAGACTTTTTGGATAAATTTATTTCCATGATTTTGAATATTTGTCATGATTGATTGAATATCTCTAAACTGTACACTTGTGAAGAGTAATTATACAGAATTTTAGTCTAGTTATGATTTGGGGGCCACACACATGTGGGAATAAGTCCTAATTACTCACTAATTAATACACGACTGTTCAACTATCTCTCCAGCCTCCATAATTATGCATAAAGTTTGTAAATTAAGTTAAGCCCCATAATGCTGTATTAAAAACTATTTATAAAAGAGAAAATTAGAATATAGACACAAAAATATTAATTACAGAAAAAATTTCAATAATTATTCTGCCATCTTTTATATATATATATATATATATATATATGAACCACTGTTGTCACCTTATAAGCTAATCAGCCTCACATTATCTCATAATTTTAATATTGATTTTAAAGTAGTAATTCACAAGATATTATGTGAATTTTTCCTGACAGCAGGTTTCAAAAAGGTCGAGAAATTGATGACTTTTTGGAGGAAATTTAGAGTTGTGGTGCGATATTGAATGCCAGACATAACTGTAGTTTAAAAAATTCTTTAAACTATAGTGTCGAAATAAACAAATTTAATTAAAAAATTATAGAATTTTAAAAGGGAATTTTTCTATTTTTAAAATATTTTTAGAGTCTGGATCAAATAGAAAAAAGAAAAGCTTAATGAAAATTTGTTAAGACAAAGCAAATTTCAAGAAATTGGTAACTGAACACTTGCTCATTTGTCAATTTATTGGTTTGGGAGCCACACCTGGTGACGCTGTGGGGTTACTCCTGGCTATACACTCAGATATTATTATTGGCTTAGGGGACCATATGGGACACCAGGGGATTGAACCATGATCCATTCTAGGTTAGCATGGGCAATGCAGATGCCTTTCCGCTTGCATCACCACTCTGGCCCGACTTGCTTATTTCTATCTATTGTATAAACAAAGGCAAACATTCATCTTAAAATAATAACAATGGTATAAGTCATTGTCAGGTTAGTATGTTATAACTGTTACACTAAGATTGTCTCACTAAAATTCTGGTGTTCTACCCATTGAGATATCTAAATTTATCTGTCTGTAATCCTCTGTAATTTACATGTTTCGACTCCAAATGCTTTATTATATATTAATTATGGTTTTCATCTAATATCTATATGAATTTCTATAAAAAGGAAACAACAAAACACTAATAAAGAAATAAAACAGGGGCTGGCGAGGTGGAGCTAGAGGTAAGGTGTCTGCCTTGCAA
>PVKC010011842.1:0-24372 GCA_004027635.1 Crocidura indochinensis | reverse complement strand
TATTCTTCCATAGTACAGTTTTTTGTTATTTTTTTTTGTTTCTTTTGCTTCTGTAATAGTCATTTCTTCTATGAACTCTAATTTGTTTCAGTGAGAAAAATATTTGGAAACCACAGTCTTGGCATTTCTGGGCTCAATATATTAGGCATCACTTATTTCTAGGTTTTTGCAATAAAAAGATAGAAAACATGTTTTTAATTCTTTTAAGACAGGTTTTAGAGGGCCGGAGAGATAGCACAGTAGTAAGGCCCTGCATGCAGCTAATTTGAACAGATGGTGGTTCGAATCCTGGCATTCCATATGGCCCCCTGAGCCTGCTAGGAGCAACTACTGAGTGCAAAGTCAGGAGTAACCCCTGAGAGCTGACGGGTGTGACCAAAACCCCTCCCCCCAAAAAAGACAGTTTTTAAAATTCATACAGATTATTTTAATTTAATTTTAGACCTAAAGAAATTTTACTATATCAACCTGTTAATATCAAATATTATTTAGAAATATTGCAACTAATATGCTTTAACTCATCATATTTGATAATAGATTTGGAATGGCAATGCTTACAACATCTATAAAACTATATAAAATTGTGTGTATTAGTAATAAAGTGCTAATGTTAAGGCACTTGTCTTTATATAGTCTAGTTCAATTCCCAGCTTTGCCTATGGACCACAACCACAACCAGTAATGCTCAGGTTTTATTTCTGGTTCTGGTTTACTCAGAGATCACTCATGACAGCACTATGGAACCATACATGAAACAGAGAGTCAAGCCAGGAAAACTGCATTAAATTCTTTATTATAATATTGTGAGTTACTAAATTGTTCATAATACAGTTGTTTTAGACATCCAGTGTTTAAAAATCAATCCTACCTCCCTCCTATATGCCATTCCCTTCACAAAGTTCTCCAACTTTCTACCAAACATCCCAGCCTGCCCCTTTGTAGGTACAAAGAAAACAAAAGCAAATAGAATTATCAAAATTTATATCAGTAAGACTCAACTTGTAAGAATTGTTATATCTCCCAATGATTATTAAATTACTAAAGTCATTGAGGATTTATTGAGCTGCTTAGTGTTAGTTGTACCTTAGAAGTTGTTGTATAGGCTCATTAAACTTGGTGCTCCTCTGTGCAATTTTCCAATCAGATTTTCTGTGACCCTACTGGATTTATAAAACTATGAAATTTGGAGGTGCCATTGGCCCATGGTCCAGAAGCTATAGAGCTGGAACATTTTGGTGGCTTGTCAAGTTGATAAGGTTGTGGAGCCAGAATGTTTCTATGTTGGAGAGTGTTGGATGTGATGTGGGTTGCTCTCCTTCAGGAAAAAGGGGAATCTGCCTGACCTCCATTCTGAGAAGTCCCCAGAGTTGTCAACAATGATCAGTCTACCTGAGAAGAGTGAGCAGCATCACATCCTTTTGGAGGTTAGCTGTAGAGCTAGGCCATTTATCTGTGGGCAAGATGGTAGGTGTAAGCTTGGTGAAGAATGCATTTTTTTTACACTATTTATCCTTAGAATAAATTTGTTTAGGGATGAGGAGTCAGGATATTGTATTAGTATCTTTAACTGGTAAATGTATTGCATTGCTAATGTTTAGATATTATCTATATGTGAATATTAGATATAAATATATAGATATAGATATGTAGGTGTATATGTTATAGATGGCATAATGAAACTGTATATATAATTTTTGTTTTAAACTAACTTTGCTTATTAAATTTCAATTTTGTTATAAGCCCAAAGCAGTAGCTTTAAAATGTTTAAATTTCAGGGCAGAGCCAAGATGGCCAGAAAAGGAAACCCTGTGTTTACTCCATAATTTGGATAAAATTTATACAAAAACCCATATGAAACTGTATATACATCATGCCGAACTATATACAAATAAAGAGCCCATACAATGTTTTGAAAGAAGAGCTCCCAGGACTGGAGAAAGAAACACAATCACCAAAGAAAGAATTGCCTCTATGGTACAGCAAACTCTGATCACTGAAAGGTCTTTAAAGTGTGGAACTTTTCCATAGCAGGAAGGGTTGTACCCCCAACCCCAAATCAAGGATCTTATATTTATAGCATGGGATATCGTGATAAGATATATAGGACATTAACAGGAATTACATGAGATATTAACCAATGGCAAATGAATGATTAGGTCATAGAAAGGGGTTAGATTCATTGGTTGCTTTTCATATTCTGGTAGGTAGGAACAGGAGCAGATAATAATTTAACTTCTCACAAACTATAACAATACATCCTGTGAACAAATTCCTGAGAAGAGTTCCACCTACACCTTGTAAAAGTTAAGAGCTGGAGAAAATGATCAAATCAGCTTGATCTGGCAGACATAAAGGCCAGTTTCCTGCCACCCCACATCAGAGTGCTAGCTGACAAGCCTTAGCACTAATTGCAGAATGGAAGCTGTGGATCTCTCATAGTACAATGTGTTAAAAGTGGAGTTTTCTTTGATTAATATGATCCCAACTTATCTCTGCACTTAGTCAGTTGCACTCAATCAGAGTGTAAGCCCTGTCACTACTAGAAAGAACTAAGACCCAGCTTAGTTCTATTATGAGCTCTGCAGTAGTCATTTAGGTATGTACCACCATGGTACTTTGAATAGAATCAGATACACATGACAACGCATTTTCTGGTTGCTTCCAAAGACCTGTTTGATTTTGCAAATATAGGCAGTGCCAACAACTTCTTACCATACAGTCCTAGACCTTTATCAGGCCTTCTCAAACTTTGTACCACAGTCAAGGTAAGGCAATGTAACTGTATTTTATTTGTTTGTTTGGGGCCATACCCAGTGCTCTTCAGAGATTACTCCTAAATGCACTCACAGGAAATACTCCTGATAGTTCTCAGGAGATCATATAGGATTGCCAGTGATCAACCCCATATTAGCTGCATTTAAGGCAAGTACCCTGCCCTCTGTATTATCACTCCAAACCTGCAACCCGTGGTTTTATTCCAGTTACTTCCAGGTTCCCACAAAACTTGCAGCATAACTGGAGTGAGACACTAAAGATTACATAGCTTCTAGTTACTCCTAGGTCATTCAACCAATAACAAGGACTTGTGACTGAATTATCTGGTTATTGTCAGATTTCTTTAAAGTTGGTGCCTTATATAAGGACATATCTAGAAGCTTGCAACTGGCAATCTTCTAATTACCCTTAAATCCACTCAATCTCTTGTGAAAACCTGACCATTTTCCAGATGAGGCTCTCAACCTCCACACATGTGCTATGAAATTAACTACATAATTAGAATAGAGAAAAGCATATCTTCACAAATGAATCAAGAAAATTCCCTCGAAAGATTACCTAAAAGAACAGAGATATACAAATTACCCTAAGATACTTCCAAGCAATAATTATATAAATGATCAATGCAACAAATAGACTAATAGAGAACAAAACAATAAAAACATATAGAGTTGCATATATATGTATATGAGGAAATCCAGAAAGATATAAGGGAACTATATAAAATAATCTTCAGTATCTTAACTAAAATTATAATAGATGGTATCGACAACAAAATCGAATATACTAAAGATCGAATTAGCAAAATAGAATTTTATATATAGAAAAATATCTAAAAAGATCAAAAAGAAGAAAAATATAAACAATGATGATAACAAAAAATTATATGTAATACTGTTAAAAGGAACTGCAATTTCAGTGAGACCAAAGAGATAGCTCAATAGTTTATCATATGCTTTTCACAGAAGAGTCCCAAATTCAGTCCCCTACACTTCAGTGTTCCCTGAGTATTGCCAAAAATAACACCTAATATTCAGGGAAATAGCTCCCAAATACAGTTGAATATGGACCTAAATGTGAACAAACAACCAAAAATTGCTTCATTAAGATTCCACAAAGAGATGAGAGAAAAGGAATGGATTTTCATTTGATGAAATAATGCTCAAGCAGTTTCCCAAGCTGAAGAAAATAGTTTTGACATCCTGCTCCAGGAAGCTTAAAAAATTCCAAGAAAAATAAACCCCAATAGAGGCACAATAAGACTCATTATATTTAAAAGGGTAGCAATCAAAGATACACACTTCTGAAGGCAGAAAAAGCAAAGCAAATAAATCACATATAAATGATTCCCATCATGATCTCAATAGATTTCTCAATAGTAACTCTATAAGCCAGATAAAAGTGGCATGATATATTCAAAATTCTAAATGGAAAAGACTGTACATCAACTAAACCTGCTAGATTATTACTCAGATTTGAATGGAAATAATAACTTCTCAAAATTCATCTCTACTATATATACTCTACTAGAGAATCTTTATAATAATAAAATAAATAAAATGACATGCATAACTAGCAAGAAACTAGTAAAAAACTGAGAATATAGAATTAAAGTAAATTTTAAAATTAACTCAACATTTACATGCTTTAGATTTAAAATAGGCTTTACTCATAAGCCTTTAGATGTAAATCTTATAGGTAACTTCAAAACTAAAGTATTTGGAAATTTTTGTTTTGTTTTGTTTTGCTTTGGGGACACACCCAGTGACATTGATGGCTTAGATCTGGCTCTGCACTCAGGGCTCATTCCTGGCAGGGCTCAGTAGACCATAAGGAGTGTTGGAAGTAGATCCTGGTAAGCTGAATTGAAGACAAAAGTAGTATCTGCTGCATTGTTACTCTGGCCTTTACTTAGAAGAAAGTTTAAATAGAGGAAAATAGAATCTGCTCAATACATAAAACATAGATATGAATTTAAATGGGAAACAAATTAGAAAACTTAAAACAACTCAAGAGAATTACAACAATATCACCAAGAATCTATGTTCAAAAATGGCAATAAATTCCTTCAAATCAATCATTTCACTAAAAGTAACTAGCCTGAATTAACCAATCAAAAAGTCAAAGTGAATCAGGAAATAAGTCATTTTTTCTGTGTGTAGAAGAAACATTTTAATGTCTATGATATAAAGCGAAACAAGCTTAAAGTAAAAAGCTTGAAGGCAGAACGAGCAAGCTCATTGGGCTTATGCATATGCTATACTCTGCCTGCAATAGACCCAGCGGCTGATAGAAACTGGAGGAGCCAAGGCACTTGTACCTCGGATCTGCAACTTCAAGCAGGTCAGGCTGGGAAATGCTGAGAAAGGAAAGAACACTCTGTGCAGCTTTGTCACTGACATCGTGACCAAAAAGGCCCAGAAGGCTCTGTCGCTGGTAATTGTGGACCAGAAGATCTCCAGTGCTCCGAACCCTCCCCGTTTAGAAATAAACGGTGCCGTGGCTACTAGAGACCAGGCCAAAGGGAGGCTGCAGAGACAAGCAGAAGCTGAGGTTGGGTCTGGGGTGTTCAGGTTGGACATGGAAGAGGCCTTGGTGGTGCTGCACCTGTATACCACGGCCCAGGCACTCACTGTGACAGATGTTCGAGTTGGCCATCAAAGTTGGGGCTGAGGTACCCTTCAAAAGGCACCAAGACAAGTTTCTCTTTCTGCCTGGAGAGCGACTAGGCTGGTGGCACCATGGTGGACAGCGCTGGCAGGGGACTTAGCTTGGTGTGGTGGAGATAGTTTCAGCAACTGAACCATGTCAGCCTAGAAGTGGCCAGTGCTACGAAGGATGCTTAACCCTCCTCACAACTGCTGCAACAGGCATACAGGAGGGCGCTTTGCTGAGCAGGTAGGCCAGGGGCTGCTAGCCAACATAAAGGTGGATTGCCGGGAACAGGTGATGGCCACCTCACACCTGGTGGGGCAGAAGATGTCCAGACACATCTACCTTCATATGACCGCTCTGCAGCCAGACCTCTGCTTAGACAGTACAAACTGATACCTCTGCCTTTGAGTACTAGACATTCATTAAACTTTTAAATTGTATGACTCAATTATTACTTAATTCCAATATAACATACTCTTTATTTAAATTTTTCAATTTATTGAATGCTTCACAAATTTGCATGTCATCCTTGCAAAAGGAGCCATGTTAATCTTCTTTGTATCATTTCAATTTTAGTATTTTACAATGTTGCTGCAGGCGTCTTGTTTCTCAGCAACTCACTTGGGGGAAATATTCTTCATGAGAAGAAAGTGGGTGATCACGAGTGGCTGGGCGGAATATGAAATATGAAATAATGAAACAACACACAAGTATGTGGGGTCAACATATCTCCTGGCAGGAATGTGACAAGTTTAATTTTTAAGCAGGGAGTTTTTTATAATGGGTAAAGTCAGTCATAGGTATTGAGAAGAATGTTTACAATTACAAAGCAGAGCTTAACAGTAAACAATACATTAAGCTATGGGTGTAAGATATAAGAATTCTGAGTTACAAAGGAAAAGGTCACAACTCAAGGCAGCTCTTAGCTAATTAACTTCAGATTCAAAATAAGGGATTAGTAAGGAGTAGAAACAATCTAGGAACACAATGATACACTCTATTATTTTAGAGGTCAAGTGAAGAAAAGAACTAAATCCACTAAGGCGTAGTTCCCATTTTCTGGGAAGAGTCAATAGTCCATAATTTGCATTGTTGCTACGCCCTAGATTACCAGAAACTGAGGCTGCAAGGACATATTTGAAAAAGAGAAAAAACATTTTCTTTGATTTTGGTACTAAATATTATCCAGGAAAGGGGTTCTCTTAGTAATCTTTGGTACTGTAATTTCTGAGCCAAATAATTTAATTGAGGCCATAGTTTGGCCTGAGATTTTACAAGGGAGAGATAGCCAAATATGACAGAATATGTAATGTTGATACCATGGCATGAATTTATCTCTTTGGGAATTCCTCAACTATCCACGCTGGGGAAGAAGCATCCACTGTGGGCCTTTTGAGGAATCCCGTGAGGGTTATTTCAGTTTTCCACACCAGGGAAATCTGGGGATACATCTGGTGGGCCTCCTGAGTTCCCCTTAAATCATTGGTTCTCAAATAGTGGAATGTGCCTCCCCACCGCCCCGGGGCGACCGGAGTGCGCGAAGCTCCATAAAGGAGGCATGTTTGACCTCGGCAAACACTGTCGTAACAAGCTAAGCCCTGAGTTTATATCTGTATGTCTCTGGAGCTGAGATGCTGTGCCCTGCTTCAAACCCTGCTTCGAAAAGCTATACGTTGAAAAACATGCTCATTGTAGTCATTAATCCAGACATCACCTCTGATTCAAAAGTCAGCTCAAATTATTTTATATATTTTTGTTTTGCAGGTTAAAGTTTTATTTTTAAATAAAGATTTACAGTATCGTGGGGGTCGCGAAAAATGTTTTTTTCTTCCTATGGGGGCATGACAGAAAATAATTGAGAAGCACTGCCTTAAATGGAGATGTCTATGCATATGGTGTGGCAGTATATGAAGCGAGCAATATGTTTTAATTTTAGCAAAGATTTTGCATGTTCATATTATTAAAGTGCTATGTAATAACATGTTCATATTATTAAATTAAGCATTGAAATATGAAACATGACTTTAATTTAAATTAAATCCATTGATTTTGACAGTGAATATTGTCTAACCAACCACTTCCTCAAACTAAAAAACTATATAAAGAGCATTTTTTATTACATATATATCAAGTTATTCTTTTTATGTAGTCAAGTCTAAATACAATTTTAAGATTTTAAACATTTACATTAGTAGTACTTCCTCCCATCTTCCACTTCCCATTTGTTTGATGGTATTTGTTATTATAAATCCAAAGAATTCATATTATTATTTTTCTAATTCATTAGAGACTATTGTACATACAAACTAGAAGACAACTGGATGTCTTTAAGGTTTTCATAAGTAGCATTATTTCTACCATTTGTTAATGCCATTATGATCTAAAAAATAAGATATATCAGGAACTGATAAATAGCCCCATGACTTAGAAAACTTTATTTGCAAGTTTATGGTTACACGTTTAATTCCTGATTTCCAGTACAGTACAACAATCCTGGAAGCTCTCTTGTATGCAAAGTTGTGTGACTACCAGATCCAGAAAGTTCAACACATTGTTAGCATGTGTGGGAGCTCTGTAGACACTCTCAGTGAGCAATACAACCAGAATGCTGTTCCATGATCTTTGCAAGTAAAAGTGTTATCCTTATTTAACATGTGTTCAAGTACAACTTAACAAATACAGCCCTCACTGAGCACAGTGTCTGAACATGTGATCACCCAAGCCTACTGTGTGACCTTAATGAGTCACAGAATTCATGTGTGACCCTAAGTCAACCACATCCATAAAGCATAACAGAAGGGACTGGGATAAAACTAAAGTAGTAATAAAATATTTTAAAGTGAAATGGTTACTATTTCAGTTTGAAACAATGTTGGAAAAATAATCATTTTATTGTTGCATGAGTGTGATGTCAACATATGAAAATAAATAAATGGACTTATGTCTATAGTCAGTAATTCATAATGTACAGTGTTTCCCACTTCCTCCCAATCTAAGAGTAATATAACACACTCTCATCAGTAAAAGAAGATCTTTCTTTTTTTGGGGGGGGGATACACCTGATGGCACTCAAGGGTTACTCCTGTCTCTGTGCTCAGAAATTGCTCCTGACAGACTTGGGGACCACATGTGATGCTGGGAATTCAACCCAGGTTCGTCTTGGGTGTGCTGCATGCAAGAAAACGTCCTACTGCTGTGCTATGGCTCAGGCTCCAGTAATAGAAGATCTAAGTGTGGACATGATTGATTCTTTGAGAATTCTTTTATTTTTTTCCTCTGAGAAAAGCCTCCTATCAAAGAACAAACTTCTAGTTTACTAGTTCATTTCAAAGTTGAAGAGGAAATTTGGGGTTATCCTTAAAATGCAGATTTTAGTTTTATAGGAGTAGGTGAATTGAACATACTTTTCTGTGCAAGATATGTCTAAGATTTTAACCACTAATATAGATTTTGATTGGCAATGCTTGAGACCTCTAGTCTTACACTTGGCAGTTCTGGGGTGCTGGGATCAAAATCGAGGTCTCATACACAAAGCTCTTCCAGTTACCTTGATTTCTATCCTCTCTGTGATTGGATTTAATTCTGTTTCTAGGGATTGTCCCCTAAAGTGAGGCAGTTAAAGAATTCATGGTTCAATCTGCTACAATTATTAAAGAATTTGGTTAGTGTTTGTAGAAACTAGTTTGTAACTAGAAAATCATAACTGATGACAAGAAGGAAGAAAATGAGAACTGTTTTTTTCATACTGGTCCATGATGGCAGTCAACATGCCTTCATGGACACTCTGGTAGAATTACTGAAGGTAATGGAAGGGCCCATTTGCTTTCTATGAGTACCCACTTGCCTACTCTGTTGTACTTTCTCCACTTTATTGAATCTTCATGGTTCAATCTATGAATGTTTAGAATACCTATAATTTTAAAAGATGATAATTTCTTTTTTTTTGGTGGGGGAGTCACATCTGGCAGTGTTCAGGGGTTACTCCTGGCTCCATGCTCAGAAATTGCTCCTGGCAGGCACGGGGGACCATATGGGGCACCTGGGTTCGAACTGATGACCTTTTGCATGAAAGGCAAACGCCTTACCTCCATGCTATCTCCCGGGCCCCAAAAGATGATAATTTCTTAAATTATCACTTTAATATTTACATCTAAAATAATTTTAAAGCCAGACAAACTAAGTAACCAAAGTAATCCTTAGTAACTCTTTCTCATCTTTATCAGAGAGAACATATGTAGTAGTCAGATGTTCAGTATTAGGGGATTCCGAAATATAATATTAAATTAATTTGTATCTAAAACATGAATCACTCTTACCACCTTGTGCAAAGCTCTTTTTCCAGCCTGTCCCCTGTTCTAGGCACAGAGGCTTTCCAGGTCTCAGGGTAGCTCATGCCAATATTGATCCACACTAATTTTTAGAACATTCTTATTTACATTGTTCTTTTCATGGTTAGATATATGATAGTTTTGATAAAAAGAGTGTGGTGTGTGGGAGAAGGCTGGTTGGGGTTTCTTTTAGCAAGAGAGGAATTTGAGCAAAATCTAACTTCTCTTGGATTTAGGGTCAGGAGAAGTAGGACATGTAGCATGCTTATTCTCATCTCATTGTTTAAGTTGTTTATGGTAAAAAGACTTCACTGCAAGTAGGGAACATCCTTGCATGTACTCAACCCAGGATAGAACTCCAACACCACATATGGTCTCCAAACCTGTCAGTAGTTATCCCTGCAAATGTTAGAAGGGAATAATAGAATGTAAATTTAGAATTAACTGCTATTTCACTTAGGACTGCCATGATATGCTTTTTTTTTTTTGGGTTTTTTTTTTTGGGGGGGGCCATACCCAGTGATGCTCAGGGGTTACTCCTGGCTATGCGCTCAGAAGTCGCTCCTGGCAGGCACCAGGGACCATATGGGAACCGGGGGATCGAACCGTGGTCCATCCTAGGCAAGGCAGCAGGCACCTTACCTCCTGCGCCACCTCCCGGCTCCCGCCATGATATGCTTAACCTGCAAAGGACAGGGACTAGGCGCAGAAAAACAGCCAGTTCTAGAAACTCTATGGGCACAAACCAGGATGTTCATAACCTAAGGACTGCAGGAAACAATATAATTGCACCTAGGAACTAGCACCCAGGAACCTGTGGGCACCCAAATGGAAGGAGGCGATAAATCTATCTAGCAGGTACCCAAATTCCTACCCCTACCCCTAAGCCAGCATTCTCTTTACATCCTGTTTCAACCACCATAGAAGCTCTTAGGTTCAACCTAGTGCCCTGTAAGCAATGATGTAATGTATAGCCAATCCTTACAACAGTCAACTATCCCATTGTATCCCATTCTCTAATCTGGGTAAAAAAGTGAGAATGTAAATTGGGTGGTCATCACGACCTTCGAGAGATGCTGCCTCAGCATGCTGGTATTTTAAAATAAACGTTTTTTTGCCTTTTTTGCATTACTGGTTCATCACCTAGCATACTAATGGGATAGAACTCAAATCTGGAACTAGCAAGGACAGGGCCAGACTACAGTTGGATGTGGTCTATCCTTTTTTTAGGTCCTCAAGATATAAAATGTCCCTCAGTACTTTTGTTCAGTAAAAATCACTTATCTCTATTGTGACTATGCTCCCTTAACTATAATCAAAATTAAAAACAAAATAAGCCATGGTGGGAATCAGGATAGATATGCTACTTGGAGATCTTTTAGTAGCCTGCCCAAGGCCACAGAGAAATTGTGGTCATGTAAATTTTTCTTATATGTACCATGTATGAGCAGGGTGCCAGAACAAATCAGAGCTCATTCAGAGCTCATATTGGTGTCTGTCCTCTGAATAGACATCTAAGAAAAAATATGTTTAATTAGAAAGATAATAATCTGAGAACAATAGAAAAGATGATTCAAGGACCCCAAATTACCAATTACTAGAACAGAACCATTAGGGAAAGTCTTCTATCTGGGGAGAGGGTTATCCTGTATTCATGCTTTTATCTACCATCTCTCCCAGGACACATTTTCATTGGCTGCCCCAACACCCTATTAATATGTAAAAACCTAGCCAGGTTAGATTAGCATAGGTAGATAATTCCTGTTAATATTTGTCTTTCTTGTTTTGACTTGTTTTAAACAATAAATACTACACTTGGAGGAGAGTCAGAACTCTCAGTTCACGAAACTGTGAGCCCCCTGATTTCATGCTTTCCTTTCTTATGTCTGTTTTCTTATTCCTCTAGGCCCTTTTTCTTCAGGCCCATTTCTCTGGGATTAAATTAATTAATTATTCTGGGGCTAGTAATTAATTCTGGATATAAAGTAGATACAAAGAAAGTCTCCTAAACAATTTTATTAGTACTGTAGTCAAAATAAATCTGGCTTGCTTGCCCTCAGACTTTGGCCTTTCTGATCTAATTAGAGTCACATTTCTTCATTCTTCATCTGGATTTTCTTATTTATGGCCCAATGTTAAGAAATGTCTTTATTATTTTTATTAGTTTTCTTTTTGGTGAACCTAAAATTAAATTGAACCCAGAGCTTCATGTATGCACAGTACACACCCTGCCACTGAGCCCTATTCTTGGTCAATATATGTGTTATTTTTCAAATATTTAAGAGAACAATATGAATGATATTATAGTTTTCTATAGATGCTAGCTGAGAAAATAGAGACTTTATAGATTCCCCCTCATTTATTAGGTAGATAACAATCTATTTTCCACTGGTGGGCCTGCTCTAATCTGATTCTGAATAGCTAGTTTTGGGGCTGGCGAGGTGGCGCTAGAGGTGAGGTGTCTGAATAGCTAGTTTTACCTAGAGTGCAAAGAAAGTAGGCACACACACAAAGGTTTCTTGGAGACAGTGCAGGTATTGAGGTAAAAAAAATTCAGTGTAGTGTAGAGAGACCTTCGGAGCTCAGTTTAACTTATGAGAGCCCATGGAAGCTCAGTAGGATCTGGGCCATGATCCCATATGGAAAAGTAGTTCCCATATAAAATGACTAACTCAGCCAGAGTTATGGCTCAGTGGAAGAAAGCAGACCTCTATGAGCACTGAATTTAGTAACAGGCATCACACCAGCATAAAATTAAATAATGGGAGAAAATACTTAATTGAATTAATATTTCTTCATGGTGAAATATTAATTACCCACTCAACTAAAGGAAGCACAAAAATGGTATCAAAGGCAAATACTGGGAGATACATAACTGCATAATTGTTAAGGCATGGACCCAAGTGTTTATTTTTGCAAGACAGAGGAGTCTTTTGAGGTACTCATTTCCAGACTCCTCACCAGAAATGCAGTTCAGAATACAAATGACAAGGTTTCTATGTACAAGAAAATGGAAAAATTTAGGAGAATTTCAACTTAATTATTTTTTAGCAAAATGGCATTTGTATAGAAAGAAAAGATGACAAAGTATGGAAAAAAGTGGGAGATGAATCTTCTAGCATACCGCATGGAAAAAAATCATAAGGTAACATTTGTTAATATGAGAAAGAGAGGGGAAATGAGAGAAGAAGGAGGAACTTGCATGCAGAAACCTGAAACTAACTTAATGCCCCTTTCCAGGATATAGCTCTCATTACCTCTCTCAATCTCTCAGGAGCCTGAATGATAGCACAGCGGTAGGGCATTTGCCTTGCATGCAGCAGATCCAGGACGAACCTTGTTCGGTTCCTGGCATCCCATGTGGTCCCCTTAGCCAGCAGCGATTTCTGAGCGCATAGTAACTCCTGAGTGTCACCGGGTGTGGCCCAAAAACCAAAACAACAACAAAAATCTCTCAATGAGGCAAAAATAATAAAGCCCTGGAGATAGCATGGAGGTAAGGCGTTTGCCTTCATGCAAAAGGTCATCGGTTCGAATCCTGGTGCCCCATATGGTCCCCCGTGCCTGCCAGGAGCAATTTCTGAGCATGGAGCCAGGAGTAACCCCTGAGCACTGCCGGGTGAGACCTAAAAACAAAACAAAACAAAAGGAATGATTTATTAATGACGTAAGTTTTTATGAAAACTGGTGATGAATTGTGCTTTGTATTTGGTGTACTGTGAAATTTTATAGCTACAGAGCAAAAGAAAACTAGTTTAGGGTGGAAGAGAGAAAGTAAACCAGAAAAAAAAATTCTCCCAAATAATTAATTGCTTGGGCCAACAGCGCACTAAGTAGGACCTTTGCCTTGCACGTTGCCAACCTGGATTGGATCCTTGGCTTCCCATATGGTCCCCCCTTAGGCCTGTCTGGAGTAATTTCTGAGCTCAGAACTAGGAGAAACACCTAAACACTGATGGTGTGGTCTCACAACAAAAAACAAACAAAAAATTACTGAGTTTCTTCACCTTCAGAATGGGGCTAACAAGTTTTAAGAGAGAACAAGGAGCCAATGTAGCTCTAGCTGGCTTTTAAGTGACAGCTATAAAATCTATTCTTAGAACATCTTCATCCTGAAACTAATGTTTATAAATTCTTTACTCTTTTTTTCAAAGTATCTTCTTTTTTTTTCTCCCCTCCCTTCCTTTCCCTTCCCAAAGTATCTTCTTAACGGTCTGATTTTGTTCTCAAATTGTGAACATATTTCACTGTCAATAATCTTGAATAGTCCCTTCTACAAAGACTAGAATTTTCCAAGTCCTGTTTCCCTACATGTTTAAAGTTAATTTCCTTCCCTTCCCTATTCTTCAGCTTAAAAAAAAACTTAACATCATTATAAAATGCTTTGAAACTTAGAACACATAAAAATCAAGGTCATATTACTCAACTTCCAGTTTGTCTACATTTTGCACATGGGGGAACAATAGTTAAAAGGTGTAACTTAGAAAGTTCTTTTAAGACTTTAAAAAAAGAACTTATGTAAGAAAAGCCAGAGGTCACTCAAAAGGCTCTTGTTCTGGGATAAAATCATTTTCTTTTCTTAGAAAGTACTTTTAAAAATTACTGTCTTAGAACTTGAAGAATTAAAGAACAACGTTGTCTTCAGATAGGATGTGACTCAAAGAAGCCTGGATTAAATTTGCTTTTTTGGAACTGGCTCTGCTGTCCTATGGCAAAATAAAATTTAAATGACGATAAATCCATAGCTGCCACTGCACTTTTAAAATAAAATTTTATAAAGTCGTTCCAATTTTAAACTACAAACTGGTGTGTTGCCTAAGGTGTTTTTTTTTTTTTTTTCTTGAATTCTTGCCTGAGTGTCCTTGTCCTTAACCACCACTTATTCTCAGGGCCATATTAAATCACTGATCTGTCTTCTGAGAAGCAAGATACTAGTTGCTCTTGAGCAATAAACAAATTTCTGGGTTTCTTTTCTCTAGAAATTATATTAAACAAAGGGGTTAGTGTCCATTATGTCCATTATTATTACACATGCAGTAAATACATCTATATGAGATAAATTTATTAAATGCTTATTGGATATTTTGAAGGCACATGAACATATAATGCCAAAATAAAGTATGACATACTCTTAGGTCTTCAAGATGATTATAAATAAGAAAGATACAAGAAGTTTTAATTTGTTTCATGGATCACACCTGGAATTGCTCAGGCTTTACTCCTGGCTCTGTAATTCTTACTCTTCTCAGAGATTACACCTGGTTTGGCTAGGGGCACCATATGATGTGTCAGTGATTGAACCCATTTCAGTTGCATGAGAGGCAATCATCCTACTTGTATTATCACCTAGCCTGACAAATAAATACCGGTATATATAATACTAAAAAAAGGATACGTGCATAGTGGTATTTATGTAAAAAAGTCAAAAAGAGTTCCTTGCAATTTCTCTAAAGATTCTCAGAACTATAAAGCAATACATCAAGCCCAAGTTACAGGCTAGAAGAGGGCTCAGTGCTTTACATGTTAGTAGCAGTGAGATCCATTTCTAGGGCTGCCACATATACCAGCAATATGACTGCTCTCCCCTATGCTGAGATCCCTGGTATTTCAAGCACTTTACGGTCTTACTGTAGCCAGGAATTCAATCCCCACTTCTCAACTTCCCACCCAGGTATATGTGGGAGCACTACAAGAAACCCTGGAAAGCAGAATGCTACAAGAGTTACCGCCAAAGAGTGTGGCACTGAGAACACACCAAACCTTACTTAAAAAAATGTATGAGCATGACAACCAAGTCTATCAACAGAAGGAAAGGAGGGAAGGAGTTAAAGAAAAGAGATTCAAAATTATCTAAACAAGTTTGTAGCATAATGACTACATTATATAATTTTGTTATTTTACTAAATAATAATCAGTTTCATTGGGAAAATACAGTAAATATTTTATACACTATTGGTACAATGAATCATTTTTTCCTTTTTATCATCACTCGCAATTGACTTGAGGCTTTTTATTTATTTATTTGTTTGTTTATTTGTTTGTGTGTATGTGTGTTTGGGGCCCACTCCCAGTGATGGTCAGGGCTCACTCCTGCTCAGCATTTAGGGATCATTCCTGGCAGGCATGGAGGCCATATAAAATATCAGGGATTAAAACCTAATTGTCTATGTACAAGATAAATATTATACTTGTTGTATTGCTATACTATCATTCTATCCTTCATTACTTAAAGATTTACTAACTTCAAGGTACCAGGCCAGGGCATAGACTCTTAACAATAAAATGAAGCTTTAAAACACATAGTAATCTAAGGACTTCTTGTTCTGTTTTACATTTGTATGGAGATTAAAATACACACACACACACACATATGTCTGCTTACATATATGCATATGCAGATATACATATTCATATTTTGTCAGATAAAGAATCCAGCTATATATTTCTCATATAAAATATTCATAAGAAGGACAGAATATCAAAGGAGAACTAATGTTTAACTTTAGTTGTCACAGATGGTAGGGGAATGCTTGAAGAAATATTAGAATATGTATATAATTTGGGACATCCACAAAAGTATTTGTTTATTTAGTCATATCTGGTGGTGCTCTGGATTTACTCCTAGTAGAGCGCTCACAAATCACTTGTGGTGAGCTCAGAGAACCTTATCAGATGCTGGGGATTGAGTCCAGTCAGCTACGTGCAAAACACGCATCTTACTTGCTGTGCTATCTCGAGAGTCCCAGTTTTGGACATTTTTTAGATGACAGAATGGCTAGTGTTCAAGACAAAAGCAAAAAGCTCACATACATTTTAAAATAAATATTGTCTCAAGTTATCTTAGATGAAAGGGTTGATGCCTGAAGTTATGGGAGACAAAGCCAGATTACATGTTAAGACCATCTCATGAAAACTTTAAATACAGGCTGACCGTAATTGGAATTATGTTGTATAAGGACACACATTCCTTGGAAGGCCTTTAAGCAGCAAGTGGTGCTGTCAAATGAGATGGTTCTTGGAGTGATTCACAGCATTTGAAAGGAAGAGAAGCTTGAAGTCAGAATGGTGCAGCGATAGAGACCATATTTATCTGGGAGTGAGTTGCCAAAGACCAGATCAGGTGGGAGTTAGGAAGAGGAGTTGGGTAATTCTCTGCAGGTGTATGTGTTTTAATGAAGTAATTAGCACATTGTTAAAAAATCATAGACCCAAAACTCCAAAGCTAAATGTTTTTTGATAACCTTTATTGTTGATGAGCAATCATTAGTGACATAATTATTAGTCTCTTATAAAAGACAGCTATATGAATTACTGAGCACAATGATGTGATGAACACTCATGTAGTTTTCCAACTTAGATTTATGAGGAAAACTTGGTGTACTTTTATACATTTTCTGTACTTCTTATAATGAAAGCTACAAAGTCCAGACAATCATTCCTGAAGGCCAGCAGGCACCAACCCAGGCTTTCAGCCTAAGCACTGCAGCTGTGTTGACTTTAGACTGTAATCGCTGCTTTCTCCTCTCCACTCTCACCATTACTCTTCACAAATCTTACTGCCTTGGCTTTTCCTCAATCCTTGTAAATAAATCTCCAAAGCAGCAGCAAGATAAGTGCATGAAGTAAGTACCAATGGCTTCACTGCACCCCTTTTGCTCCCAGCCTGAGTTTTTTCCCTGACTTCCCTCTGGTGTTCCTATTTTGCTGAGTTCTTCTCAGTCTCTAAACAGATGAAGCCCATATGGAATTTCTTTTAAGTCCTATCTTAAGCTTTATTAAAATGTAATCTTTGAACCAACAGCAACAAGTCTCTAATCAATGATCAGAAACGGGCCTCACCTTCACTCTACTAAGCAGAAATTTCAGTGAGACGGAGCAAGCAATAATGTAATGTCTTTCAAGTGATTTTGAGACACCTGAAAATTTGAGAAGCACTGCTCTCTAATGACTGGTACACATTTGTTATCTATGTGTTCTCTCTTTCTCATTCCTTTATGGAGAGGAGTGGGAATATCCAGTTAATGTTTAGCGGTTACTCCTGACTACCCGATGCTAAGTGGGGAAGGCTGTCATTCCCTTCAGTGCTTGGGAACCATAAGCAACCTGGGATTGAACCATATGCCTACCACATGCAAAAAATGTGCTCTAGCATTTTAAATTCTCTCTCAGGCCCCACCCTCTGTGTTTTCCAGCTCAGAGTGTCTCTGTTTCATTGAGCATGCTTTATCTAGTAACCTGGAAGAAATTTTTTTTCTTCTTAATTAGACTTGCAGTTCATTAGAAGAGTCCAATGCTGCAGGCTGCCCTAGCCTTGTAATATTAGAAATTAGCAGGCCAATACCTGCCTGTGATGCCTAGAGGGCTTTCAAAACTGTACCTTGAGGTCTGACATGGGGCTGGAACAATGTAGTACCAAGAACTGAATCAGAAATGGTCACAAGCAAGGCAAATGCTTTTCAGGGGTCCTCAAACTTTTTAAACAGGGCCCCAGTTCACTGTCCCTCAGACCATTGGAGGGCCAGACTATAGTAAAAACAAAAATTACGAACAAATTCCTATGCACACTACATATATCTTATTTTGATGTGAAGAAACAAAACGGGAACAAATACAGTATGTGGCCCACGGGCTGTAGTTTGAGGACCACTGCTTTAGACACTGCACACATTCTCTGTTCATGGGAAAATTCTTCAGTGATTTTTGTTTTTGTTTTTTTTTTGGGGGGACCACACCCAGAGGTGCTCAGGGGTTACTCCTGTTCTGAACTCAGACATTGCCCCAGGCAGGCTCAGGGGACCATATGGGATGCCAGGGATTAAAGTCGGGTCCATCCTAGGTCTTCTATATTCAAGGCAAATGCCCTACTGCCCTACTGCTGCCCTACTGCTGTGCTATCACTCCAGCCCTATTTTGTTTTGTTTTTTAAATTCTTTTTATTGATTTATTATTTATTTATTTATTTATTTATCTATTCTTTTTGGCTTTTGGGTCACACCCACTAGCACTCAGGAGTTCCCTGCTGGCTCTATGCTCAGAAATCGCCCCTGGCAGGCAAAGGGGACCATATGGGATGCTGGGACTCAAACCACTGTCTTTCTGCATGAAAGGCAAACGCCCCACCTCCATGCTATCTCTCCGGCCCCTTTTTAATTCATTTCTACTTGTGACCTGAAGTGCCCTACAGTAAAGAGATTGAAACTTATTTCTTTAAACTTTTCAGAAAAAAGCTTAAATGTATATTATTGGTGCAGCCAGTTATGATATGTCACAGTTTATAAAGCATATGGATTTTCTCTGATCATGCTTGAGTCATTGGTGGTACCTGCCAATCACTGGTGAGCCTAACTCAATAGGCCAGATGGCACCATTTTTCTGAGAAGGAAGCAGCAGACAAAACTGCAGGTCTGTTCTTGTTCAACTAATTTATCTTTAATCGAGTAGAAATATTCTGTATGGCTCCAACAGGATTTTCTTTTTTTTTTAAATTTTTTATATCTTTATTTAAGCACCTTGATTACAGACATGACTGTAGCCAACAGGATTTTCTTAATCAGATTTTAAGACCAAGTCTGCTATTGAGTTGAAACCTGGATTCCTGAATCTTAAAAGAAACTGAGTTCTTTTAGGAGTAAGAGGAAGTTATTGTTTGGCATTACTTAGATGCTAGAGATAAGGAAGTTTATTATTTTGATATTTGAAAATGATACAAATTAGTGTTGAGATGAAAGATTATTTTATAAAGTGGATAAGAACACCATTCATACATTACATAGATTCCACCCAATCTATATCCTTACAGAATTTTTTTTGCTAGGGATTACATTAGTATCTCAGAATATTATTTATTTCTTTTTTTAAGTTAAGAAGTTCTTTATGAAAAATAATAGAAAAAGTAAGCTCTTTATAATTGCACATGTAGTGACAACTTAAAATAATCTGCTAAAAAACTTAAAGTTGCTTTGCTAGAGGCAAAAAATACTGGAGTGGGGGAGAATATGTTTAGGGGAAATCTCATTAAGTGGAAGCAGAGAGAAAGAAACTTTTGGAAGCTCTGTGTGTGGCAAAACAACAAAATAAATGAGTGTTCTTGCAAAGCAGATGTGAGTTCCTAATATTTATTCTGTCATAATTTGAAAAATGTTTGTGATCTGTTCAACTACTAACTGGCCTAAAGTCAATCTTGTTATAAAATTGATTTGTAAATAAATTAAAAGTAAATAATTATCAGACATTAATATAACACTTAGTATTTACCAGGAGTATTTTTTTTTGGCCACACCCAGCGGTGCACAGGGGTTACTACTGGCAGTCTGCTCAGAAATAGCTCCTGGCAGGCACGGGGGACCATATAGGACACCGGGATTCGAACCAACCACCTTTAGTCCTGGATCGGCTGCTTGCAAGGCAAACGCCGCTGTGCTATCTCTCCGGGCTGAGTTTTTATCTTTTTGAAGAGTCAAGGTTAACATATCAGAAGCAATGCCAAGTACAAGATAATAGATGGCTAAGTTCTAAATTACGTTATCCTTGACGTACTTCTCTTCCTGCAATCTTGGAAATCTTCTGTCTCATGACTTTATCTAATAAATAATGAAGACCAGTGTTTCTCAGTCTTGCACAATGTAGTGATCAAGTGCTGAAGAAATATCTTACATTTTCTTGGTATGCAATAAAATATTTTTATTGTTTTAATAAATGTGCATCGATCTAAAAATAGACACATACCACTTAATAGCATATATCAAAATAATTAAAATATAATAAATATAAATTCAAAACTGTTACACTTTAAGTAGTATTTCAATTAATGTAATGGCATTAATAAGGTTTTATCACAGAAAACAAAAGCCAAAACCAAAAAAACAGTATCCAAAGCCTCAGTCTGCTGCTGATATGGTACAGCTTCTGCCTCCAAATGGCCCCTTCTTTCTTTGAATCAGTCAAGTGGAGACTTGGGACTTCCCTTCTTAATTCAGAAGGTTGTGAAACTACCATTTTTACACTTCTTCTAAGTTTCTGTTTTTCTTTTTTGGCCTGACATTCATACAGACACATCTTGTGTTTATTAACTTTGCTTGTAAGCTATTCTTATTATTTGGAAACAATTACTATAATCATGTTGACTATTAACTTGATTGAAATATAGTTATAAAAGGTGTGAAATAAGATATTAGATAATTTGTATAAGATGGTCACCTAGATGGACTTTTTTTTGGATAACTTTTTGATTGTTATAGTGGTGAAGACAAAATCATGCGGCTATCTCAAAACTCAACTCGTTCACAAGAATAGGAATGTCAATGAACCAAGTATGTTCTTTTGTTTGTTTTCATTTGTTTTGTTTGTTTGGGGGCCACAGCTGACTCAGCACTGAGTGATCACTCCTGATGGGTTTAGGGAACCATATGAGGTGCAGGGGACCTGAAATAGCATGCTTCCTACTCACTGTACTATTATTACTCCAGCCCCATGGGTTAGCATGATTTCCTGTGGATGTGGCTGAGGCTTGTCTAGCCATCACTGCAGCTCACCATGCCCTCCCAATGGTGTTCTCATCTTCTTTTACATTTGTTGTGATACCTAACACAACATGTATCTTGCACACCAAATTTCACCTTATTGTCAATTTCTTGAGAACTCCCAAGAAAGAACCTGAATATTCTTTCCCTGCAACTTACACACAGAGAAATAAGAATGCTGCTTCTGTAGTTCTCTTTTTGCTAGCTTCTTTGTTTGTTTGCTTTGTTTTGGGGCCACACTGGTGGCATTTAGGGGATACTTCAGGCTCTACACTCAGAAATCACTCCTGGCAGGCTCAGGGGATTATATGTGATGCTTCAGATTGAACCCAGGTTGGCTGCAAGCAAGGCAAAGCCCTACATGCTGTACTATTGCTCCAGCCCCTCATGTTCTTGCTAGCTTCTAATTTGAAGATTTAGTTTTCCTTTGTGTACTTCCACATACAGTTTAAACTCAACAAGTACAAAGTTGATGTATAGGGGCCCGGGAGATAGCATGGAGGTAAGGCGTTTACCTTTCATGCAAAAGGTCATCGGTTCAAATCCCGGTGCCCCACATGGTCCCCCGTGTCTGTCAGGAGCAATTTCTGAGCATGGAGCCAGGAGTAACCCCTGAGCACTGCTGGGTGTGACACCCCCCCAAAAAAAAGAATAAAACAAAGTTGATGTATAACTGATCTCTTGGGATCATGCTTTAAGAACAACTGTGAGGTTTTATTTTCCCATTCTGTTTTATAATATATGCACTGATACTATCATAAATAGTCTTGAGATCAAAACTTAGGGGGCAATTTTGGCTTCTCACACACCTTTACAGACATTCTGTTTATTGTTCATTCTTTCTAATGAGTCAGAAAGACTTAACTCTAAAGGCTTAACTCATTTTTCTAGGCTTTGATTTTCTTCTAAATGAGGGATGCTGCTGAAATGATAATGGTTAGGTTCACTTTATTCTTTGAATATAATCTAATAGTTTTAATTTGTTCATCATGTTTACTGAATAGGCCAAAAGACTAATCTTACATAGTTTGTTTTTCTGCTCATAAGCATAAAATCTCAACTTACAATTATCTACTTATTTTGCAATGCAAAAGATTTCCTCACACAATAAAGAATATGCTTTGAGAGAATAGCAGCAAATGTCATGAATTCACTTTTCCTTTGTGATTAAGATTAGTGAAGCTCAGGAGAAAAGATATTACAGGGAATAAGGCACTTGTTTTGCATGTACCTATCCCTGTTAGATTCTATATATATGGTCTCCCCCAAAACTGCCAAGAGTGGTCCCTGAGAGCAGACTCATAAGTAAGCCCTGAATATCATCAAAATGGCTCCCAGCCTCCCTTTATTCCCCTTTCCCTACAAAAATTAGTGCAGTCCACTCATTAAAGCAAAACATTTGTTTTATCTGTTTAAAATAAAAGACATTCAATTTTATTTTTTCTTTATGCTTTATATTGGATTAAATAAAAGCAAATTAAATTTATAATACAAAGACTAAATGCATGAGTGTTATGTGCTTAAAACATAGATTTTTTTTTTTTATTTTTATTGTTGTTGTTGATTTGGGCCACATCTGGCAATGCTCAGGGGTTAATTCTGGCTCTGCACTCAGGAATTAATTCGGTGGTGCTCAGAGAACCATATGTAATTTAATAAATGAATCTGCATTGTCATGTGTAGGGCAAATGCTCTACCCATTGTATTATCATTCTATCCCCCCAAACATAATATTTTTAAGTAGTCATTTCAATTCAAGATACTGATATTGAAGTCGGGAAGCTGTGTTGTCAGTTGCAAAGGATAATCTGAAATGTTTGTGAGGGATACATTGTCGGGAAAGCAATAGAACATTTCCTGTCCATGCGTGCAGTCCTGAGGATTTGTGACAGCCATGATGAATCCAGCACACATTACCACAGCACCAAAGGAAAGCATGACACAGGACATAATCTTATCTAAGTATGTCCTCGGTTCTTCAGACAGCTTCAGATAACAAGCTGATGGAATGATAAAAATGAGGGGTGTTGCGCAGAGCACACCCTGGTATTGAAAACAAGAAAAGAGATAATGTTACTGAATAGAGCATTCCTGGCATTGCTGTTAAAAGGACATTGTAAAATATATTTATCACTACACACATTAGAATTTTGGCATGTTCAATTAAATCAAACAAAAGTAAGAAAAATAATTCTGAAAAGAATAAGGAATGTTCTGCCTTTTTCTCTAAAGGTGTATTTTTAACTGAGGAGAGAAGATATAATAGAAGTAATAGTAGTAGTAGTAGTAGTAGTAATAGGTCAGACAGAGGAAAAGTGATCAGGAAGTGATATAGAAAATAAAAATGATTTGACCAGTTTCTGGCAATTCATTTTTTTTTTTTTGATTTGTTTTTGGGTCACACCCAGTGATGCTCAGGGATTAGTCCTATCTATGTGTTCAGAAATTGTTCCTGGCTTGGGGGACAATATGAAACACCGATCGAACACAGGTCTGTCCTGGGTCAGTCTCGTGCAAGGCAAACACCCTACTGCTGCTCTACCACTCGGGCCCAAGCGTCTGGAAATTCTTAATATTGATTAAGAATTGATTGATTTTTGCATATTTCTTATTCTTTTATTTCAGGAGACTGTGCTGTTCAAATTTGAGAGGTCTCTTTGTCTTCAGGTGTAATGTCATTAGAGAACTTTAGAGACATATGGAAGACAATTGTGTCTTTAATATTTACTTGGGCATGTTTAAAGTCAATGCCTGTCTATATAAGAAAGGAGAACTATAACCCTAAGGGTACTTAACATGAAGTAGCATTTCTAAATCTACTTTCAAGCAAAACTGAACACATTATCTTAGAACATTAACAGAACTAAATGACTATGACTCATTCACCTCATTAGTTTATGGAGAAGTCCAACCTGAGGGGGAATGTCAGATTGAAAATTATCTGGAGTAAGTAGTATAGTTTATTATAAAAATACCGGAACTAGAGACTTCAAAGGAAAAAGAACTTTTCCCATAATTAAGCAAAATTTGCCCTATAAATCGTCTCAAAATGATGGTGAAATTTAATAAATTTAAGGTGAGATATTTCTTTTTTT